>PVLC010017028.1:0-34388 GCA_004027655.1 Graphiurus murinus
GTAAATCACTAAACTGAACTTAAGAAGGAGGGAGTGGGGGGTGGAAATTGGGGGAAGGGGTTAAATCAGAAATGTGTGCATACATGCCTTTATCAGCTTGTACCTAACAAAGATGTATGATTACAATGCACCAATTATTATATAAAAATAATTAAAAAATAAATTAATGCCTTAAAAATATGAATGTGAGTTGGGTATGGTGGTACATGCTTATAATTGGGAGGCTGAGATAGGAGGATCACAGGTTCGAGGATAGCTTTAGTTACTTAGTGAGGCCCTCCGCAACTTAGTGAAATCCTATTTCAAAATAAAGAATAAAAAATAGGGCTGAGGGTGTAGCTTGGAGGTAGAATGCCCCTGGGTTCAATCTCCAGTAAAACACACACACACACACACACACACACACACACACACACACACAGATTTTAAGGTGGGCATGGTGGTGCATGCTTCTAATTCTAGTGCTTTCAAGGCTGAGATATGAGAGCCCCAGATTCAAAGTCAGCCTCAGCAATTCAGTGAGACCCTAATTCAGAATAAAAAATAAAGCTGGGCATGGTGGCACACTCCTGTAATTCAAATACTTGGAAGGCTGAGACAGGAGGATTGTGGGTTCAAGACTAGCCTTAGCAACTTAATGCGACTCTCAGCAACCTAGCAAGACACTGTTTCAAAGTAAAAATAAAATAGGGCTCAGAGATAGAATGTCCCTGAGTTTAATATCCATTGGCAAAATAAAGGAAGGAAGGAAGAAAGAAAGATAGGTCTAAGTTATGAAGGGTCTCACTTAATAGCTGAGGCTGGCCTTCAACCTGGGATCCCCCTGTCTCATCCTCCCAAATACTGGGATTACAGGTGTGTGCCACCGTGCCCGGTTAGGCTTTACTTTTTTTTTTAAAGGAAGTTTAGGTTACATTGACTATCATTTGGTGGTTTATCAGGTGTACTCCCAGTAAGACTGACATCTTGGTAACTTTTGTTGTGGTGAATGAAAATATGTTAGATTTTTAATAACATCTTTCTTCCTAATTATGACTTTAGATTTCTAGAAGCTCTCAATCACTTTGAGAAAGCAAAAACCTTGATTTGTCGTCTTCCTGGAGTGTTAACTTGGCCCACAAGTAATGTGGTTATTGAAGAATCTCAGCCAGAGAAAATAAAGGTAACTCTTATTTCTCTGAGTGTTTTTTGCTAGCTGTGAAAAGCTCATCTGCATCGACTGATTCAGGCATTGGAAGACAGAGGTAGCAGTACTCTCTCCACACTTCCTGACGTGATGTGCACTTTACTTTTAAAGACTTAACAAGATTCACCAGCCTTTGTTGCAGGCTTCCTGTGTGCCAGTCACATACCTCCAGTTTGTCCTTACATTCTCATTTCCATTTTACTGATGGGGAGTAGTAAGTTTAGAGAGATTGAGGGTTGATGAGCTCAAAGTTAAGCAGCAAGGAATGGTGGAACTGGAACTTGAGTCCGGCGTTCTGATTTGAGCCTGCTTTATTAATCAGTATGCCAAACTGGTTGTATTTAGAGCATGATATAACATTGTTGCTTTATTATATCACTATAATTATTGAAATGGTATTTGAAGACTTAGAGAATAAGAATTGGTGTCATTTGTAGAACCATCTGAATGCTTTACTAGCTCTAGAAAGACTATATTATATGTGAATTGACCTTGCATGAATCCTTGCGTGTAATCAGAACTACTCTTGGCTGAAGCTTTTTAAATCACAGGGATCAATTTTTACAACCCAATAATAAAAGTAAAAATAATCTAGTTAAATCTGAAGAGACGTATCGGCAAAGAAAATAGAAATGGCCAGTTAGCGCAGTATTATTAACCTTAGGGAAGTGCCATCACCACAGTGAGACACCACCTTGCACTTGCGGGGTGCGTGTAGATGATAAGCTGTGGTGAGGGTGTGGAAAAACGTAACATTCCGACATCGCTGTGTAATATAAAATGCAGCTGCTTTGGAGAAGTAGACTGGCAGTTCCTCAAGTAGTTAAACATGGAGTTACCATATGATCCATCAGTTCCACTCCTAGATTTGTATGAAGAAAGGAAAGCATGTTCTCACAAAAACTTGCACATGAATGCTCATAGCAGCACAGTTGATAATAGCCAAGAAGGGGAAACTGCCCAAGGGTCCGTCCAGTGATGAATAGAAAGTACTGGTACGTGCTGCATGGATGAGCCTCGAAAGCACTGTGCTGAGTAAAAGAAGCCAGACACAAAAGGCCACGTGTCATGTGACTCTGTATATACGAAATTCCCTGAATAGGCAGATCTGTGTATAGAAACAGAAGGTAGATTGCCTGGGCCTGTGGGGGTTGGGGGGGCTGCTATGGGTGTGGAGTTTCTTGAAGAGTCAGGAAAATGGTCTAATGTAGATTGTGGTGATGATTGTACATTTTGGATATATCACTGTAATTTTTTGACTTTGATTCTTTGGAAAGATACTGAGGAGTGGTATAGTTGTGTCATATGGTGATTCTATTCCTAGTCTTTTAAGGAACCTCCAAACTTATCTCCACAATGGTTATACTAATTGACAGTTCCATTAAGAGTGTGTAAGAATTCCTGTTTCTCCACATCCTAACCAGCATCTGTTATTGATTGTATTCCTGATGATTGCCATTTTAATTGGAGGTAGATGGAATCTGTGTAGTTTTTTGTTTTTTGGTTTTTTGGGTTTTTTTTTTTTTTTTGTGATACTGGGGATTGAAGTCAGGGGCATTCTATCTCTGAGCTATACCCCCAGCCTTATTTTTTATTCTTTATTTTGAAACAGGGTCTCACTAAGTTGTTGAGGGCCTCACTAGGTAGTTGAGGCTGGCCGCAAACCTGGATCCTCCTGTCTCAGCCTCCCAAATGCTGGGATTACAAGCATGCACCACCACGCCCGGCTCTCTGTGTAGTTTTAATTTGCATTTCCTTAATTGCTAGAGATGTTGGACATTTTTTCATATATTTATTGGCCGATTGTATTTCTTCTTTTGATGAGTGTCTTCAGTTTAATTACTTGTTTTTAAAAATAGGTCATGTGTTCTTTTAGTGTTATGAGCTCTAAATTTTAAAATGAGCCTTGATGATTGTAATGACATGATTTTGATTCTGACTCTGAAATTATAAAGAGAAATTTTTCATTCCTGTGACATGTCTTTCTAAAATAAAAACTTTAAAAGTTCTGTAGTTTCTTTCTTTTTTTTTTTGTGGTACTCAGGGGCATTTTACCTCCGAGCTATACCCCCAGCCCTATTTTTTATTCTTTATTTTGAAACCGGGTCTCACTAAGTTGCAGAGTGCCTCACTAAGCAGCTGAGGCTGGCCGCGAACCCGGATCCTCCGGTCTCAGCCTCCCGAATGCTGGGATTACAAGCGTGCGCCACCACGCCCAGCTTTGTAGTTTCTTTTTGTCTAAAAAAATATCAGACATTCATCTGTGCTGAAAGCATTTTGATGATGAGATGCTACTGAAATCACAAGCAATTTTATTGGCAAATTAGCGTTAGTAACAGTATCAAACTTGCTTATTTTGTTTTAGATGCTCTTAGAGAAATATGCTGAAGAATGCAGATTCCCTCCAGTGCCAGATGCTATTTGTTGCTATCAGAAGTGCCATGGATACTCCAAAATTCAGATATACATCACTGACCCAGATTTTAAGGTAAATAATGACTCTACAATAGAACATTAGCTTGTGAAACAATGCCTTAAAATGAATTTAGACCAAGTTCTCTGACTCAATACCTGTTCTATCTCCTCTTGCCTGCCCGTTCTTCTAGACTTGTTTAATCTCCATCACCTCACATGGGACCCAGAGTCACTGAAATAAACAGTATTTTATTCACTGAGCTAGTGACCAGAGATGGCAATCTAACTAATGCCATTTCTCTTCTACCCACTATTTCCTGTTACTGCCTAATCCTTAGGAACATAGAAAACAAAGCAAGATTGTCACCTCTGATTTGTTGAAATTCTAATGCTTTGTAAACCTTGAGTCAAAGAATATAAAGGCTATTGCAATCTCTGAATTAGCCCCTAAGAAGCTAACTTGAGACCATATCTTAAAATTAATTGGTAGTTAAGTTATTGGTTTATTCAAGGAAATAACTCTGTTATCTGGTTAGTAGATCAGATGAAATAATGTTTATAAAATATTTTACATATTATAAAGGATAATGCAGCTGCCAGCTGTGGAAATGAAGATATCAGTCAATTTTTTTTTTAAACTGTAGAACTAGACATTTTGGGGTACAGTAGCATTGTATCCCCCTACAAAAAAAAATGGAATACTGTTATATCTGCCAGGTGAATGCGATGACTTTTTATCTTAGCGTGTGTGCTATGAGGGAATGAGTGAGTGCATGTGCATGGACATTTTTGAAATATGAATTACATTTTTTTGAAACCCCAGGGTTTTATACGAATCAGCTGTTGCCAGCACTGTAAGATAGAATTTCATATGAACTGCTGGAAGAAGTTAAAAACAACAACCTTTAATGATAAAATTGATAAGGTAAGACGTAAGAATATTGTTTGAATTTTTAGGATGCTTATCATTAATTTTTTTCTCCAAAATCTCCAAAAAAGCCTTAAGTGAATAAAAATTTTTTTTTGAGCATTCTAGACATCATTGGAAAGTTTTAAATTACAACTTTAATGGTAATGGAAAATGAGTTTTTAAGTTTTATGCAGCCATAAAGTCAGTAAGTAAACATAGAAGCCTTTAATTGCTCAACTAACTTTTGTATTGTTGATGTTATGATCGAAAATAAAAATTTAAATACCTCATTTTTAAATACAGTTCATAAATTATGCACTGACAATTTTAATCCTTCAGAGATCTTTCAATTAATCACTTGAAAGTGTTGATACAGAATTAAAGTCTCAACATTTTTATTTTCTATCAAAATCTGAAGGTAATTTGTGCTAAGAAATCAATTTAGATTTTATTCTATCATTTCTTAGGGGAGACAGACACACACACACACACTTTTATTGTAGTCTCACATCATAATGTAGTTCAGAGTGAGTGACATACACCCACACAGCACTCGGTGCACTCCCCCCTCCCTCCCTTCCCCATACATGATATTGAGACTGGCGTTGGTAATTTCACATGAGTCCATGCCGTCAGTGGAAGTGTTTCCCTCATTAATTCTCCCATCTCTCCCTCCCGTCCCTCCTCCCCTAGACCACCTCCCTGGCTCCACTGGGGTTTCTCCTCCATTAGCTAAAGTCCCTCCTGTGTCCTGATTACTCCCTAGCTTCCTCATATGAGAGAAAACATCTGACCCTTCACTTTCTGTGACTGGCTAATCTCACTTAACATAATGTTCTCCAGGTCCATCCATTTTCCTGCAAATGACATAATTTTGTTCTTTATTGCTGAGTAGAATTCCATTGTGTGTATATCTCATGGGGGAATTTCTTATATCAAGGTAATGATTAGCTAAACCAATAGGTAGAATACCTTAGAAGAGAGCACAACTTTACAATCTTAAAATCCTAACATTGAGAGCCAGGCGTGGTGGCGCATGCTTGTAATCCCAGCATTCGAGAGGCTGAGACTACAGGATCCGGGTTCGCAGCCAGCCTCAGCTACCTAGTGAGGCACTCCGCAACTTAGACTCAGTTTCAAAATAAAGAATAAAAAATAGGGCTGGGGGTGTAGCTTGGAGGTAGAATGCCCCTGAGTTCAATCCCCAGTACCGCAAAAAAAAAAAAAGTCCTAACATTTATTTCTGGTCTATATAGGATATGGACTTTAAAAAATGGGAAATCCTTTTCTGCACTGTGTGGGCCTGTGCAGACCACTATCCTTATAGTGTGTGTGGGGGCGGGGGGGGAGTAAGGTGATTGTATTAGGTGTCTTTTAGTAGTAGGAATTGTTTAAGTTTGTAGAAACACATTTTCAGATTTAACTAGAGATAAAATGCTGTAGCCAAAACCTGTTGCCTTAGCGTCCCTTCTGTTGTCTTACTTGAGTTTCACTAACTGTACACTATCAGTGGTCTTAACCCATCCCATGGATCTAATTTAGTCCTCTTTCACCATGATATGTCCATAGGTTTTGTGGCTTACAATGAGAAGTTCATTACTCGGTTATAATACTTCTCCTGTAGCAGCTCTTATTCTGTGTGGCTGTGTTTTTGTATCTGAATCCAAGTTGAAGAGCGGCACTTTTCTGGATCGTGTTCCTAATTGAGAGGGAAAAGGGCCATGGCCAAGTCCACATAGAATTTCTGAAAGCTTTGCTTAGACATGATGTACACTATGAAAATCACTGGCAGTGATGGGGACGTTGAGTACTTTCCTGAAGGAAGTTGGACATTATAATATGACTGCACTTAGGAGTTAAAATGTGTAAATGTGTAGATTTATCCCTCCTAGACATAACAGTCTTCTTTTTAATTCAAATAGGATTTTCTGCAAGGAATTTGTCTTACCCCTGACTGTGAAGGTATTATTTCTAAGATTATCATCTTTAGCAGTGGTGGTCAAGTTAAATGTGAAGTAAGTATCTAATACAGGGGAAGCATTTATTAAACTGATAAACAGTTTTGTTTACATCTTTTAAAACATAGGTTAAATTTGCGGAAGTTATATGATTTGGGATATTGTCTTTTTTAAGAAAAAAAAAGACCGGGTTCGCGGCCAGCCTCAGCTGCCTAGTGAGGCACTCCGCAACTTAGTGAGACTCGGTTTCAAAAAATAAAGAATAAAAAATAGGGCTAGGGGTTTAGCTCGGAGGTAGAATGCCCCTGAGTTCAATCCCCAGTACCGCAAAAAAAAAAAAAAAAAAAGATAAATTACTAAAGAAAATATAGGAAATAATAGGATGTGCATTGAAATGAAGCATTTTTTACATTATTTTATAATAGGAAAAGGAGGCTTTTTATATTTTATTCTTTTTGATAGCTTTGTGTCCTTAGGCCTCTGCAAACTTTTGGGTATTGGTGAGGGTATGGGGTTTTAGGGATGGGGAAGAGTGTCTTGAGGGATATTAGCTTTAACTTCATCCCTTGAGTGTGGCAGGAGTAATTATAATATTTATAGTTTATTGGGTCTTCTGCTTAGTCTTAATTTTTTAGAACTTTCTCCTAAAGTGTGTCTACTCTTGCTCCTCTTTTCAGTAAATTATTTTCCTAAAGCTTTCTGGGATTTTGTCTGGGTTAGAACATTATCACTGTTCTCTCTAAAATTGAACATTGATTGTGTGTGCTTCTGAAATACTTGTTGCTTGTGGTTTTGTGCTTTATGTCATGGGAGTATGAGACAAATTTTGAATGTCTTTGTTTTTTAAAGTTTGAACACAAGGTCGTAAAAGAAAAGGTTCCTGCAAGACCTATTCTGAAACAGAAATGTTCTAGGTAAGATTTTTAATAATCAACCAGTAGTTTTATAGTATCTTTTAGAATATAACTCTATTAAATGAAGATTTTAAAATTATACTTTTTTAAATTGACCATGCACACATATTTAAGAGTACTTTAAAAATGATTGTTATGGGTATTTAAAACTTTAAACTACATTAGAATGGTTAAATGCTAAAAATGAATCAGTGTCCTTATTTAACTAGTTGATTTAGGTAAAATTATGAAATTTCATGTTGTGAAATTACATGTTTGATTAATGTGGCATTTAAATCACAATTATATGTTTAGCTTTAGTTGTTTAAACTTTAATTCCAAAAGCATTTTTTTTTCATTTTTATCGCTCTTCAGCAAACATTTTCAATCAATGGTTATTTCCTATCTTTTTTTTTTTTTTTTTTACGGTACTAGGGATTGAACTCGGGGGCGTTCTACCTCCGAGCTATACCCCCAGCCCTATTTTTTATTCTTTATTTTGAAACCGAGTCTCACTAAGTTGCGGAGTGCCTCACTAGGTAGCTGAGGCTGGCCGCGAACCCGGATCCTCTGGTCTCAGCCTCCCGAATGCTGGGATTACAAGCGTGCGCCACCACGCCCGGCTCGGTTATTTCCTATCTTGAAATACTCAATGTACTATCTAAATTATTCACTTCTCTATATCTTTTTATTCAGATCAAATATCAAATAATTTCAATCCTTTTTTCTTTTCTTTTTCATTCTGCTTCTTGATTTTCATTCTAAAAAGTAATTTTTTTTTTTAATCATTTGTGACCAAGAAAAAGCAAAAGAAAAGATGAACAGAATTATTTGTTGGAAAGAATTCATTGTAACCAGATGAACCAAATTCCCATGTTGTGGGTCATTATTACAATGTGAGAATATTACTTTATTATGGGATCTTTCTTTAAAATGGGAGTTTACATTGTATTATCTTGCAGAGTAATTTTTACCATTCCTATTTACCCTATGAAGTAATTTCTATATATGGAAATAACATCTATATAATCCATACGTTGCATCCTTAATTGGAAGCCACAACCATGGAGAATGGTGTCTACAGTAGGCAGAGGAAAATAGTTCAATGAGCTTTAACAAAGGCAAATTATCATTAATTGTGACTATTTATCAGCCTAGAGAAGCTAAGACTGAAAGAAGACAAAAAATTGAAGAGAAAGATCCAAAAACAAGAGGCAAAAAAATTAGTGCAAGAAAGAATGGAAGAGGACTTAAGAGAAAGTAATCCACCCAAAAATGAAGAGCAGAAAGGTATGCAGAAGTCCAAGCCATGATAAAAGCGATATTTAAGAGTGTAATAGAGCATTCATCTTACAAGACCTCGTATTAACTGCTCTTGAGTTGAAATAATCAGTATTTTAGTCCTATAATTAAAATACAGATTTCAGTTTGCATCTCACTACTGTTAATCTGAGACAGTGAGTGCATTGGTGTGCAGAGTACTCCTTTTAGAAGCAATACACGGATTCACCCTTCCCCTGCTGCTAACTCTAGGGAAACTCTGTGTCCATTTCCTCTTCTTCAGAGCAAAGGTGAACGTAATATGTGATTTGCATATTGTATGCTTGACAGTGTACTATAAAATCTGCTGTGTGAATTCAGGTTCCAAAATGTTAGTTATCCAACTAATTATCTGGAAAAATGCAGTTTAGATAAAGAGGCAGTTCATAAAAGGTCCCATGGAGATGACCTTGCCTGCTTCTGTTTTATGCTCTCTCTTCATTCCCTGATCGGCATGGGGATGTCTCATAGGTGGTTTTACTATTCCTCTGGACATACTGGCCAATATGAATATTTTCAGTTTTGGGTTGAAGTAAGTTTTCCCCATTTTCTCCTTTGGCTATGCTCTTGAAATGTCTTTATTTTTCACCTAATTCCAGTAATGTTTTATAAATTAGTCATAATTATCATTTCTTTTTTTTTTTGCGGCACTGGGGATTGAACTCAGGGGCATTCTACCTCCGAGCTACACCCCCAGCCCTATTTTTTATTCTTTATTTTGAAACCGAGTCTCACTAAGTTGCGGAGTGCCTCACTAAGTAGCTGAGGCTGGCCGCGAACCCGGATCCTCCGGTCTCAGCCTCCCGAATGCTGGGATTACAAGCGTGCGCCACCACGCCCGGCCATAATTATCATTTCTACTGGAAAAGTTTTCAATGAATACATTTTAACTTTGCATGCTTAAAGACTAAACATTGATTGAATAAAACATTTAGTTGATTTGTCTGGGTTAGGATTATTGAGGAAAGGATCTTTATTTGGGAGGAGATAAGGTTGTAGGTGCTATTACACGAATGATGTGGAAGGAAGGGCATAGGTTCTTACTTTGACATGCTTGATTTATTGTGAACTTTATATCTGTCTTTTTTTTTTTTTTTTTTTGCGGTACTGGGGATTGAACTCAGGGGTATTCTACCTCCAAGCTACACCCCCAGCCCTATTTTTTTATTCTTTATTTTGAAACCGAGTCTCACTAAGTTGCGGGGTGCCTCACTAGGTAGCTGAGGCTGACCGTGAACCCGGATTCTCCAGTCTCAGCCTCCCAAATGCTGGGATTACAAGCGTGCGCCACCACGCCCGGCTCTGTCTGTCTATCTGTCTTTCTTTTGGAGAGGAGACTGAGTAATTGAACTCAGGGCTTTGTGTATACTAAGTATGAGCTCGCCACTGAGCTACACCCCTAGCCAAACTTATATGTGTCCTCAGATGTATTGTTAAATAAATATTCCAAATTTAAAGTTTCTTGAGTTGTTTTTGTAAAATAACACAAAGAATCAACCCATCATATTTTATATTTTTACTAAGTTTCAGATTAGTACTATTTATCATTGCAAATTATTCCTATTCATCATTTTAACCTTTGTTATTTATCCTTAGAAACTGTAGACAGTGCTCAGAATTGTGAGTTCCTTGATGACAGAATTCTGCAGTGCATAAAACAGTATGCTGACAAGATTAAATCTGGCATACTGAATACTTCCAAGCTTCTCAAAGAATTGCTTTCTTGGAAAGTCTTGAGCACAGAAGACTATACAACATGTTTTTCAAGCAGAAATTTTCTCAATGAAGCAGTGGACTATGTCATTCGTCACTTGGTTCAAGAAAAGAATAGAGTAAAGACAAGGATATTTCTGCATGTTTTGAGCGAGCTTAAAGAAGTGGAGCCCAAATTAGCCACCTGGATCCAGAAACTCAACAGCTTTGGTATGTCTCTAGGTGCTAGAGTGATGTGGTTTAGTGGGAAGGATCAGTGCAAGCCTCTGAATTCTTTTTCATCTTTCCATCTTATGATTTGTGACTTTAAATTCAGGAGTACAGGTCTGTAGGTTAAAAATACTACCACTCTCACACCTAATTTTTAGATTACTTTATAGATAGGTTACAATATTCTTTTTCAGAAGGTGTAAACAAAAGGTCAGTAATAAGGAAATCCAAATCGTATTGTGCTAAACCATTTGTAAGTGTGTAAACAGCATGAACACTAGATGCAACCATATGTAAATAGCATACCACGGAGTCTGCTATCAGGGGAGTGCCTTCTGGGATTGTGTAGTTCAATAGCTATGTTGTGAAAGAAATAAGGTAAGCCAGGCATGGTGGTGCACGCTCGTAATCCCAGCATTCAGGAGGCTGAGACCAGAGGATCCGGGTTCGCGGCCAGCCTCAGCTACCTAGTGAGGCACTCCGCAACTTAGTGAGACCCGGTTTCAAAATAAAGAATAAAAAATAGGGCTGGGGGAAGAATGCCTCTGAGTTCAATCCCCAGTACTGAGGGGGGAAAAAAAAAAAAAGAAATAAAATTCAGATTCCATGAAGAAAAATGTAGGACAAGTGGATAGGACAGATGGCTTAGGATCACCTCGGGCAGATGTGTATGTAAGAATTGATAGAGCACGGAGTTGGCCTGGGCTGTTTTGAATCACAGCATCATACAGCTCTGTTCCCACTCTCCTCATTTTGGAGGGAGAAGGGAAGGGTGAAGAGACACCTCCTACCCTCGTGCAGGCTCTTCGCCCAGGGCCATGCAGGGACTGCAGAAGGCGCCTGCAGACACAGTGACTGCCCACACTTGCTAGGGAAGACTTGAGCATCTACCCAGGTGCTCCTTATTGTGGAGACCAGGATAACAACTGGCCGGGCACCGTAGTTGATTCTGCTGGCAGCTGTTAGCTGAAAGACTAAAGGGGCCGTGGAAGAGAGCAGTGCCTCTCAGCAGCACCCGCCTGCCTAAGTTATCAGAGACACACTGTTAGAATTTTAGGGTTTCAAAGAAAATTCTGGTCAATTTCTATTTAGAGCAAGGTAAGATGGCAGCAAGCTTCGCACCTTAAGTAGCTAAACTCTCCTGTTTAAGCATAGGTCTCCATGGATTTCTGGGTGCAGAAAACTACTCTTTTTGTGTATGTGTGTGTGTGTGTGTGTGTGTGGTACTGGGGATTGAACTCAGGGGCATTCTACCTCCGAGCTATACCCCCAGCCCTATTTTTTATTCTTTATTTTGAAACCGGGTCTCACTAAGTTGAGGAATGCCTCACTAGGTAGCTGAGGCTGGCCGCGAACCCGGATCCTCCGGTCTCAGCCTCCCAAATGCTGGGATTACAAGCGTGCGCCACCACGCCCAGCAGAAAATTACTCTTAAGTGACAATGTCTTAACAGATAAGTAATGTCTAACAGATGAGTAAATTATAATTATTGCTTACTTTAACCTATCTCACCATATAGTCTCACAAGCAAAAAGTAGGCTTCAAGTTGCCTTGCGACTCACCGACAAAATATGAATATATCTTGTGATACAATCCTATTTATTCTGAAGAGTAAAAGTATGCATACTATTTAAAGTTGTAAAGCCAGGCGTAGTGGCACATGCTTGTAATTCCAGCATTTGGGAGGCTGAGACAGGAGGATCAGAGTTCGCGGCCAGCCTCATCTACCTAGTGAGGTACTCCGCAACTTAGACCCTGTTTCAAAATAAAGAATAAAAAATAGGGCTGAGGGTATAGCTCAGAGGCAGAATGCCCCTGAGTTCAATCCCCAGTCCTGCAAAAATAAATAAATAAATAAATAAAATTTAAAATGAGTTCAAGCATGTTAATTAGCAATGCTGTTGCTGTATCCCTGATGTAAAGCTCACATATATTTAATGAAAGCAAGCAATGTCCAAGAATTGGATCTTTACTTCTTTCTCACAAAAAGACTATACAGTGGAGCCACATCAGATGGGTATTTAACATGAGAGGCCAGTTTATATGTTAAGCAAAAGATAGAGGGAAAGAAAGAAAAGTGCGCAAGTGAGAGAAGAATGAGTGGTTTTAATAGTAATACAGCGTGCCTACACTCTCTCACGGAGTGCATGCTCTCAGGTGAGGCTTGGACAGGGAATGCTAATGCATTTCTTCATTGGCTGTTCTCTTATACCTTTTACTGTTGAGTAGTTTCTCTTAGTCACTGATTCTGGTGTTTAAAAATGCTAAATTCTCATGCAACATGACCTCTGTAAACGTTCACCTGGAAGACACAGCAGTCCAGGTAACTCGGAGCGGTCTCTGCTTCAGTGGCCGATGGGAGAGGTGACTGCTGCAGTCCAGGCACCACAGGGAGGCTGAACGCTTGCCTGCTTGCTTTCCTGGTGGTTGTGTCAGTAAGGAGCAAAGCTTCATCATCTTTTCAGTGGGAGTTACAAGGTTGTAGCCAACCCATTTCCTGATCTGTAGAATAGGGAATAAAAGCAGGAATAGTGACCACCTTGACTCTTGTGTCATGGTGAGAAACCATAATTTGGGGGATAAGGAACAGTTCTGGGAGGTTTGGAGGAGTTGTCCATTTTTCTTATAAAGATATTTTGGAAAACTTGCATGTTATCGATGGGCTTTGTTTTTACTATGGGATACATGTAGAAAAACATGGTAAAATCTTGATAGTTTATCAATTGTAATGAAAATTAGTATGAATTAGTGAAAAACTTAGTATTGTTTTTAGAGGAATTTAATGTCACACTGTTCTCTCCTATGTAAGATAACTGTAATGATTGAAGTCTTTGACTCACTGTTCTTAGCTAATAAATAAGAATTATTGTATTTAGAGTATCAGTGTTAAATGGTGTTTCTAATACATACCAGCTTCAAAGTAAGTCTGTTCTCAAGCATTTAAATCTTTCACTGGAAATTGTAATAGAGCCACTTTTAAAGATGTGAATCTCAATTTGACTTTACAGCAAATAATTTTTCCCTTGTAATTTGGATTTTTTTGTTGTTGTTACAGGCTTAGATGCCACAGGACCTTTTTTTTCTCGATATGGAGCATCTCTTAAGGAGCTTGATTTTAGCATCATGACTTTTCTCTGGAATGAGAAGTATGGTCATAAACTAGGCTCTATAGAAGGAAAGCAGCTTGATTACTTCTTTGAGCCAACATCAGTAAAGGAAGCACGTTGTTTAATATGGCTGCTCGAAGAACACAGAGACAAGTTCCCAGCACTGCATAGTGCTTTAGATGAATTCTTTGACCTAATGGGTATGTGGACCAAGTTCCAGGGGGTGTCCGGGAAGGGTCTGGCTTATTTAAATACTTCATGAAGAAAACAGTAAAAATTATTATGGTACAAAGGTTCATTTGGGGAAGCTAAAGATTGCCAAAAGTGACTTTTTGATGGGGGAGGACAAGAGAAAGTGCCGAGTGCTTCAGAGATCCAGTACTCGGTTCTCCGTGAGGGAGGGAAGCTGAGGAACAGGGTAGACTCCGAGTGGACCATGGATGTAAAAGGGGACGTGGACAGTTGTGCATATCGGGGATCACAGAAGCAGGGCGTGGGGAGCGAGGGGCTGTTTGGGTGACAGCACGGAGTCCGGTTTGGCATACTAAGCTAACTAGCAAGTACCTCTCTTTCACCTTATTTTCCTCATCCTTCAAATGAAGTTAGTTAGAGCCAGGGATCTGTGAAGTCCTGTTTACTTCAAAATTCCAATATGCTTAGATTCTATCTTAACTTTAATTTCTTTCCTTTCATTCTGTTTGCACATCCTATGATAATCTCTTCCACCTTTTTCTTTAGAATCAGAAGTCTGCTTTAAGCCGGACATAGTAGTGCACACCTGTAATCCCAGTACTTGGGAGGCTGATAGAAGAATTACAGGTTTGAGGCCAGTGTCCGATACTAGTGAGACCCAGTTTCAAAATAAAAAAAAGAAATAGGGCTGAAGGTGTCATTCAGAAGCAGAATGCCCCTGAGTTCAATCTCCAGTACCACACCCCCTCCCCCCCCCAAAAAAAGTCTGGCCTTATACAACAGTGTTACACACTATAAAATTCACATGCAGTTTAAGGGACTGAAAGCTCACTTTTGTTTTGGTTCTTAGGAAAGTGCACACTCACATCCAGATGGCCTTATCTTTCTAGAATACTGCTTCCTAAGTGGACATGACATGCTATTCTGGGACTGAGCTTACAAAACCTGATGTATGTTTACATAACGCAACAAGATAAAAGGACACCGTTTCCTCTCAATGTGCATTCCTCCCAATTCTTATATTCTCTGCCTAAAATACTCAGTACAGCCGGGCGTGGTGGCGCACGCTTGTAATCCCAGCATTTGGGAGGCTGAGACCAGAGGATCTGGGTTCGTGGCCAGCCTCAGCTATTAGGCCCTCCACAACTTAGTGAGACCCTGTTTCAAAAAAAATAAAAGGTCTGGGGATGGAGCTCGGAGGTGGAATGCCCCTGAGTTCAATCCCCAGTACCACAAAAAAAACAACAAAAAAAACTCAGTACATCTGGCTGCCAATGTTTTTCTGCTTTTAGTCTGAGCACATCCCCCTCTTTTGACTATCCCTAGACTATGCTTCCCTGTCTCTTTCTGGTACTGGAGATTGAACCCAGAGACATTCTACCTCTAAGCAACATCCCCAGTCCAATTTTTTTTTTTTTTTTTGGAACAATATCTTGCTAAGTGCTGGGGCTGGCCTCAAACCTGCCATCCTTCTGTCTCAGTCTCCCAAGTACCAAGATTATAGGTGCATGCCACCACTTCTGGCACTTTCCTGCCTCTCAGCACTACTCATGCAGGTTCCCCAGCCATGTCCTTCCCTTTGCCTGTTCATTCCAAGTCTAGCTTAAACTTTCCCTCCTACCTAGAGCCTTCCTGACCCTTCTTCGGTCTCTCCCCAGAAGATTTTATTACTCCATCACCTTTATTGACATTTTATTTAGTTGTCACAGCTATAAAAATGGGTCTTTTGGCAGTAGAGCACCAGCTCATCCATCAGTTTAGGACAGAGACTTTCCAGAGACTATCTTACATATCTCAGTATTCCCATCTCCTGGCATAAATGGTGTCTAGAAGACACTCAGATTATGCTGAAATGGATAGAAATTGTGTGGTTCCATGGAATTGACTTTCCATTTAGTCATTCTGCTCATGAGTGTTTTTTGTTGTTTTGTTTTCTTTGTGGTACTAGGGATGGAACCCAGGGGCATTCTACCTCTGAGCTGTGCTCCCAGCCATATTTTATTTTTAATTCGAAACAGGGTCTTGATAGGTTGAGGAGAGTCTGATTACCTGCTGAGGCTGTCCTTGAACCTGTGATCCTCCTGTCTCAGCCTCTCAAGTACTGGGATTACAGGCCTGCACCACCATTCCCAACCTTATTTAAACTTTTGAGATAGGGTCTTGCTAACTTGCCCAGCTGATCTCAAACTTGCAATCCCACTGCCTCCGCCTACAGTCTATGCTAGTGGTCCTGAGTAGTTTTAACTCTTTAATATATTGTATGGATATGTAGATACTTAGTTTCTTCATAGCACCTTCTCTTTGTTCTTACAGACAGCCGCTGTACTGTGTTAAGGAAACAAGACAGTGGTGAAGCTCCGGTAAGCTACTTGGTCACTTTAGGATTTGTGTTCTAATTGTATTTGCTAAAGGAGGAGGGGAGGACCAGGCCAGTGTGTGTTTACATCACAGACAGCACTCAAGAACCAGGTAGAGGACTTACGGGTAGTATGTACGACTTCTTTAGGAAGTTATTGCCAGTACTTCCTCTTGAAATTGAAGTATTGATCCACAAACTCTGGCTTAGACAATTTCCATAAAGTTTCATAGATAATAAATGTTAATATTACAAAGAGGAAAGGAAGAGTTTTTGAGTTGAGAAAAATTGTAATGTTTTGCTCTGGAAGGAAAATAATCGGACTCTTTTTTGAGTAGCTCCACGTTAAGTTTAAGTTAAGAACACTTTCAGAGTTGTCTTACCTTAGCATTTGTGTTTGCCTTTTATTCTTTCTTGGCAGATCAGAAATTCTTCATTTGAGAAACATTAAATAGTGAAAAGAATAGCATTATGGCAGTTTTCAAAGAGAAAGGTACTTGTTGGCCAGTTTTCAGGATCAAATCATCTGTACATGGAATTCTACTCCATTAGATAGTGCCCTGTTAAGTAGGTAATACAGCTGACATACCCCACAGAGACTGAGTTTCATTTGCTCTGTGCACCCCAGTGTCAGTCCAGGTACAGAAAGTCTAGTTTGCTTAGTAAAGGAATATCATTATAGCACAGAATTATTTAAAAATCTGGTTAATTACTTGAAATAACATGGGCCTCATTGAAAATAAGGTTAAAATGTTGGAGCAATTTAATTTTGGTCACAACATTAAGCATCATTAAACTTTTTCTTCTTTTGTATTGTAAGACATAGCACTTGGGCTGATATGTAGTATTCCTTCTGTTAAGTATTTTATATATGTTTAACCTATGCCTAATCTATGCAAATCATTTATGGTTTATATTAAGCTTCAGAGTACTGTTGAGTATTTGTTGATTTTCTTTTTCCCCTCATTTTTTAGTTTAGTTCTACCAAGGTGAAAAACAAAGGCAAGAAAAAGAAGCCAAAAGATTCGAAGGTATGAGATATTTTCAGTATTCTTGTCTAAACGCTCCAAAATATAATATATATTAGAAATTGGCAGTACTTGGAATATTTTCAAACTTTTTTTTAATGAAATAATTTCTAGGTTTCAATCTAAAGATATTTTGACAATCTTGTATATTTCAAGGAAATTTAAGATTCAGAAAGAGACTCTTGATCTTTATTATTCTGTATATTTTCAGATATTTCCTATGAAAACATTGACATAATGTAGGTCTCTATTTGGGTGGCTGTAGAGCAGAGGCCTTGGGGGCAGGTAGTCCTAGGTGTGTGGGGAGGGTGGAGTATGTAGTGGGGATTGAACCCGAGAGTGTTCTTCCTCTGAGCTACATCCTCAGCCCTATTTTATTTAGAAATTAGGATTTGCTAAGTTACCACACACTGGCTGGCCTCAAACCTAGCATTGCCTCCCAAGTACGAGGATTATAGGCATGCGCCACTGTGCCTGGCCTGCTTCTATCAGTTATTACTTGTGACCTTGAGCAAGTCATTTGACTTCTCTGTGCCCCACTGTCTTCATCTGTATAAGAAGAATAATAGTGATACCTGGTATTAGTAACTAGTGAAGTGATTGTGCTAATTATGTAGTAAATGCTTACTAATTATCTGTTATTATTACTAAACTGAATTTTAGGGGGAGATGAGAGAGCAGTATATCAATTTATAGTATTCAGAGGCTTTTGTTGGAGTTATTTCTGTTCAGATCTTTATTTTATATCTAAAATAGTCAAAATAAAAAAAAGATTCTTTCAAAAAAAAAAAAATAGTCAAAATAGGAAAGATGAATTCCAGTCACTAAGTCCTAATCTAACAGTCTCAGGATTGATAGGATTCTTTCTTTTCACCTAAGACTCTACTCCAGGCACATAAGATAATGTGGAGCATTATTTTAAGCTTCATGGTCAGTTCGTCATGGCTGTAGTTTATCTGAGGGGGGAAGGAAGACGTGTGAGAGAGAGTGAACAACTTTCTAAGAGGATACAGACAGTTCCAGCGCAACTTTCCTTTCTTTTACTACCTCTCTGTAAATAAGATGGGAGCTTGAACTTGGTGACATTTAAAGTTTTTTGGAGCATTGGAAATTACCTCAACTGTTAATTTGAACTCACTTCTAGCTGTTAAAACTTACATTCTTACTTACAAGAAAATTTAGAAAGTTTTAAGTATTTGCAGTTGGCATGCATGTTTATATAAACTACTTTATCAGTTTCAATCGTAGTTTTTTTCTTTCATGGACTTTTAAGGTAGATATCATTGTTACTTTTCTGTCTTTTAAACTAGCCAATGTTAGTTGGGTCTGGAACAACTTCAGTAACACCAAATAATGAGACTGTCACCTCAGGCGAAGACCATAAGTGAGTATATAATTTTAAAATTTTTGACTCATTATTACACATTCCACTTCATAAGTCATGTTAATGTACTATAAACTTGAATTTTAAGTGCTGTGTGCATATATGTCATTATCGCTCTGAACTACATTATGATGTGAGACTACAATGTATCAATAAAAGTATATTAAATAACTTTTAAAGATTTGCATCCATTAATTACCTGATACACTCCATCTTGATTGAATTAGTAACATGGTTTATATTTACTAAAAATTCACTCAAATTGTGTTAAAGTCACAGGACTAATTATAATCATTCAATATGTATTCATTTAAAAATAGACATTTCTCACACACGCGCGTGCGCGCGCACGAGACCTCCTACCTGGGGACAGTAAGAAAATATGGGCCAGGTGTGGTAGCGCACACCTGTAACTTAGTACTTGGGAGAATGAAACAGGAGGATAGCAGGTTGCCAGCCTCGGCAACTTAGTGAGACCTTGTTTCAAAATGTAAAATAAAATAGGGCTTGATGTAGCTCAGAGGTAGAATGCCCCTGGGTACTGTTTCAATCCCCAGTACCAGGGTGGCGTGGGGGAGGGGAGTAGAGAAAGAGGAGAGAAATGAAAAAGAAACTAGGGAGACTAACCCAAAATAAAAATCCTAGAAAATAAGTGAAGAGAAAGTTCTCTTGGAAGCCGCATATGATATTATGGTTTGACCTTCTATGTCAGTGATTTTCAGTGCCATTTGGTTATTGAAACTAAGCTTTAAAGAAGCAAAGAGACATAAGAAATAAGACGAGAGAAAAAAAGTAACCTTTTTATATCATATTCCTTCATGTGTCAAAAACCCTAAATTTTTTCCCCCATTTCTTAGGAAGTTGTAAGAACAGTTAAGATTTGCAGTCATTTTCATGAATTCGTCAAGTAGAGGGATTGTTTTAAGAACCAGCCTTAGTCTCTTTGGGCTGCTAAAACAATTTGCCATGAATGAGTGGCTGACAAACAACAGAAATTCATTTCTCACAATTCTGGAGACTGAGAAGTCCTAGGTCAAAGAGCCGGCCCCTTCGTGCCTGGTGAGGGCCTGCTTTCTGGCTCGTGAATGTCACCGTCTCACTGTGTCCTGACAAGATGAAGGGACAAGGCTCTCTGCAGACTCTTTTCTGAACGCACACATCCCATTCATCAGAGATCTGCTCTTATGGCTTAACACCATCACGTTGGTGATTGGGTCTCAACATAACACGTTTTGGGGGGACAAAGACATTCAGTCCATACTGTAACAGCCTTTACTGCGGTGAGCACTTGTGTGCCAGGCGCTACTCTAAGGACTTCACATTTATCAGTTCATTTAGTCATTCCTGTATCCTAGGAGGTAAGTACTGTTACTACGTTCATAGTATAGATAGAACACTGAGGCATGCCACAAAAGTGTGTGACTTACCTAAGACGTAAAGCTTATGATAGTGGATTTTAACCCATACCATCTGGTTTTAGCAGCCACACTCTTAAAATTTCATACTCTTTTAAAAAATCTTTCTATTGGTGCCTTTTACTGGTCTCAATATCATTTTAACTTAACGTTTAAAATAAAATTTTCATTCATCTCTGGACTCCTTAACAAGTTATAATTAATGCAGTATTGATTTTTGCAAAACCTAGAATCTGAAAAAATGTGTTTTTAGTAGCTGCACTAAGTAATTAAAAGTACTCAGCATATTAGATAAATATTTCTTTTTTTTTTTTTGCAGTACTGGGGATTGAACTCAGGGGCATTCTACCTCCGAGCTACACCCCCAGCCCTATTTTTTATTCTTTATTTTGAAACCAAGTCTCACTAAGTTGCGGAGTGTCTCACTAGGTAGCTGAGGCTGGCCGCGAACCCGGATCCTCCGGTTTCAGCCTCCCAAATGCTGGGATTACAAGCGTGCACCACCATGCCCAGCTAGATAAATATTTCTTGACGAAAACTGAAGGATAACTTTCCCACATTAAGCTCTTGAGTAGTATTTTTAATACCACAAAGCTGAGTAAAATGTTACTATCATTTTATTTCAATCAACAGACACAGTTCAGATTCCGCAGGCCCATTTGCAGTGCCTGACCATCTTCGGCAAGATGTAGAAGAATTTGAAGCTCTCTATGATCAACACAGTAATGAATATGTTGTCCGCAATAAGAAAATATGGGATATTAACCCTAAACAAAAATGCTCAACTTTATATGAGTAAGTAGATTAATATTCCTGTGAGTATTATTTTATACTGAGACTGTCAAAGATCAAAAATTGTTTAATTTATGCCTCATGTTTATTAAAGGACTGACTCATCTGTTGGTTACAACTTCTGGGGAAGAGTATTTTTAAAGCTTTTGCCATGTATTACATGTAGTTAATTAAGGATTTTTAGTTCTTAAATTTAGTCATAATGACCATTGGTTGTTTTTTTTTTTTTTCAGTTTGAGCTGCCAGTTTTAGATATTTTCTTCTAAAAATGCCCTGGTGTATACTGATAGGACTGAAGCCATAATCTTTTTATCATAAATTCCAAGTGTTAATGGACTGATTCGTACCCCTGTACAACACTAGTTTATGAAGAAATCATATTTGTGCTATTTTTGATCCAATGTGTACCTTACTTTTCAGACCTATAGTAGTCTAAATATAGAGTTAAAATTCATTTTGTCTTTGTATTTCAAATAATAGTAACTATTAAAAAAAATTCTTTATACTCTGGTTACAATACCATTTCTCCTTGGGCTAGGACCCTTTTGAATTAAATTTTGTTTCACTTAAATGTATGAAAAATTTTAATAGATTTACTATATGTAAATTAAGATAGGATTTTGTGTGTGTGTGTGTGTGTGTGTGTGTGTGTGTGTGTGGTACTGGGGACTGAACTCAGGGGCGTTCTACCTCCGAGCTATACCCCCAGCCCTATTTTTTATTCTTTATTTTGAAACCGAGTCTCACTAAGTTGCGGAGGGCCTCACTAGGTAGCTGAGGCTGGCCGCGAACCCGGATCCTCCGGTCTCAACCTCCCGAATGCTGGGGTTACAAGCGTGCGCCACCACGCCCGGCTAAGATAGGATTTTTTAGATTGGATTTTATCTTGTTGCTTGATATTCTTGTTGTTGGCATTTTTTCCCCTGAACACACTTTTTGCTTATGCATTGCTTCTAAAATTGATTGCATAATTGTATAAATGAAAATTATAAAATAACTTTTTGATATCTTTTTGCTTTTCACACCAAAAAATTTTAAAGGATTATTTTCTAAGGGGTAGACAAAATTTTCTTCATAGTATCATCAATTAAACTTCACCGTATGTTTGTTGTTGGGTAGGGTTTCAGATCAGTAAGAAGTGAAATAGTACTTTGCTTTAGGAAAATATTGTTTCCAAATAAACGTGTACAACAGATGTGCAATAAACATGCACTTCCTTATGCTAACTCATGTAAATGTAAATTTTTTCCAAGTTACTTCTCTCAGTTGTTGGAGGAACATGGTCCCTTGGATATGAGTAACAAGATGTTCTCTGAAGAATATGAGTTTTTCCCAGAAGAAACTCGGCAGATACTAGAGAAAGCAGGAGGTTTAAAATCTTTTCTCCTTGCATGTCCTCGTTTTGTTGTGATTGACAATTGTATTGCCTTGAAAAAAGTTGCATTACGGCTCAAGAAAAAAAGAAAGAAGAAAAATATTAAAACAAAAGTAGAAGAGATTTCCAAATCAGGAGACTATTTACGAGTTAAACTGCCACTGAATCCCACTGCTAGGGAATTTAAACCAGATGTAAAGGCCAAGCCAGCCTCTGATTTATCTTCGGCACCCACTTCTGAGGATGTGAAGCCCCAACCTGTGCCTGCTGAGTCTCCCACACCTGCTTGTGTAGATGTGATGCCCCAACCGGGAGCCGAGCATCCTTCCAGTCCAGGCTCTGAGGATGGGACGCCCACAGGGGTCTCTTCTAATTCTCCGGCCCCAGTATCTGAAGATACGAATCTCCAGCGAGTCTCCTCTCATTCTCCCAAGCCAGTTCCTGAGGACGTGAAGCCAGCCTACTGGACTCAGTCCCACTTGGTCACAGGGTATTGTACGTATCTTCCTTTTCAGGGATTTGGCATCACCCAGACGCCGCCAACGTACATAAACGTGTTGCCGAGTCTGCCCCAGTACACCAGCATTTACACACCGTTGGCCACTATTCCTTCTGATTATCAGCTGCAGAGATCAATGCCAGTGGTGCCGTCTTTTGTAGCCAATGACAGAGCAGATAAAAATGCTGCTGTGTATTTTGAAGATCATAATCTGAATGCTGAGAATGCTACGGGCAACCAGATTATCTCTGAAACACAGATTCTTGAGGACTCTTTGGGACTATCTATAAAGTCACAGAGCGGCCTGGGTGATGATACAACCCTACCTGAGTCTCACAGAAATGAGGGGCTGTGTGGAAACTCTACCAGCACATGTGAAGTCGATTCTGACAAGATCAGTGCAGTGACAGATGTCCCCCACACACAGATGGTTGCTGTGCAGGTAAAGGCCTTCTTAATACTGAAGATAAAATTTACTAAACTCCTTAAAATTCTTAGCCTTATAATGGTTACTGACACATTTGCCAGAATATTTTGAAAATGTGATCCCTTTTGTGGGACATGTTTTGTCAGAAAGAAGTTTGGGTCCATTAAATAGTAGCCTTCTTCCCTACCTAAATTCTACACCAAATAAGAAATAAGGTAAAGGAGTCAGCAGATGGAGCCAAAATACCACCTTCATATTTAATAAAGTGATAGTAGGAGGTGTGGCTACTTCTCTAGAGAAGTACAGGTGCTGTCAGTGAAGCCTCATCTTACTGTCTTACAGCAGTTACAGTAAGATGGGGACAGAAGCCTCCTGGCTTGGGATGCCCTCCCATAGGACTTACTGCATGAAGGAGGAAGGGCAGCTCCCAGAGAAGGAAAAGAGGAAGAGTCTAGGCTCTGCGTGCCCAGCTTCTGCCAAGTCAGGGAGGGCAGGAGAGTTAAAAAAGACAACCAGGGATTGTTTTAAAGTTCTTTCCTAACAAGCATGAGAATACGGTTCCTTTCAGTGGCCTTTATAGGGTATGAATGCATTAAATCTTTATTGAGTTACCCCTTTCCATAAACTTTTCTGATTTTTAACAAAACTGAAAAAATATGAGTAATCATTTTCAATTATACTAATTCTAAATGATAACTTTCTTAATAGAAATATAGGAACTATGAAACATAATCTAAATTGAAAAAATTGTGAACATGTTTTTAAATGTTATTACACAGTGGGCTTGTTTTACTAGAGCATTTGAGGTAAATTTAAGTGTTTTCTTTTTTTGCACCATAGGTGTCTTGGAACATGACACACCAAGAAGTCAACACTGAGCCGTACGACCCTTTTGAGGTGCAACAGGTGAGTCAAAATTGTATTAAACTGCTTAAAATTTTTATTTTTATTAATTTATTTATTAGGAATAATGAAGGAATAATGAATTAGAACTATTTTGGAGCCAGCTAATTCCATACAAAGTTATCATGGAATAAGCTTTAGAATATAACAAATAAGCCGGGCGTGGTGGCGCACGCTTGTAATCCCAGCATTTGGGAGGCTGAGACCTGAGGATCCGGTTTCACGGCCAGCCTCAGCTACCTAGTGAGGCACTCTGCAACTTAGACTCGGTTTCAAAATAAAGAATAAAAAATAGGGCTGGAGGTGTAGCTCGGAGGTAGAATGCCCATGAGTTCAATCCCCAGTACTGCAAAAAAAAAAAAGAATATAACAAATAAAATATTGTTTTGTTTTAATTGTTGAAGTATGAGAAGAGCAGGCAAAGGAAAAGGTGAGTTTTTTTCTAGTCTATTTATTTCAAAGCATAGTGGCTTTAACTGGTATAATGGGCATGTGTTAAGTTATACGTAAACCCTCCTCAAACAAGTATTTAGAACTTACTGTAGTACAGATTAGAACGTCTCATTATGAATCCCAGTGATATGAATAGTTCTATTTGAAAGAGCTGGCTCTGCTCAACCGTGTTAAGGAGTTTTTAATTCCTGAAATATTGAATACTGTGACATTTTCCTTGTAAATTGTCATATTTCTTGTATTTTTCTTTATTTTTAAGACAGTTCAAAACAAAATCACAACTAGGCATTTCAAATGGTTTTTTGTTTTTGTTTTTGTTTTTGTTTTTGTGGTACTGGGGATTGAACTCAGGGGCATTCTACCTCCAAGCCATACCCCCAGCCCTATTTTTTATTCTTTATTTTGAAACCGGGTCTCACTAAGTTGCGGAGTGCCTCACTAGGTAGCTGAGGCTGGCCGCGAACCCGGATCCTCTGGTCTCAGCCTCCCAAATGCTGGGATTACAAGCGTGCGCCACCACGCCTGGCATTTCAAATGGTTTTTAATAGATAGTTTTGTAATGTACTTTTAGGGGGATATTTCACAGATTGAAAAGGAGTACCAAGTTTTACAAGAGCAGCTCAAGGAGGCATGTGAAAATTATGAGCAGATAAAACTCAAGAGCTCAGAAGAGACCCAGGACTTGGAAGACAAGTTGAAAAGGAACGTAGAAGAAAACAAGGTAATCCTGTCTGAAACCCTCCTTAATTGCATGTGGCATAATTAGGAGCATACACATATAACTCTGCTTGTGAGAGTCTCAGTTAGCTAAACTTTAGCACTGTTTTCCAAACAAGCATTCTTTCTCAAAGCAACCTGTTTCAAATTTCTCCACTACATATACAAATTACTTTTAGGAAAAGGGCTATCAATCTGGATTTTCATTTATTTATAATTGTTTGCCTGACTAAATAAGACTCTCTTTTGTGGTGACTAAGTTCCAAGTTGCATTCCTGTCTATGCTGAGAGACAGTATCACACCAGAGGGTCTGAGTGTCCCTGGAGCCAGGCTGGCGGGCAGGGCTCAAATCCAGACTGAGTTCTGTTCTAATAGTTCTGGCTACGGGCAGTGGACTGAACTTCTCTGTGCTTTAGTTGCTTATCTGGAAAATTTGGGTAATAATCACTCCCATTTCATGGATTTAGGTTAACCCTTGAAATCTTTAAGTACTTGAAGAGTACTAAAATTGCCTGGTAGCCGGGCGTGGTGGCACACACTTCTAATCCCAGTACTTGGGAGGCTGAGACAGGAGGATCCAGGTTCACGGCCAGCCTCAGCTACTTAGTGAGGCTCTCTGCAACTTAGTGAGACCCTGTTTCAAAAATAAAGAATAAAAATAGGACTGGAGGTATAGCCCAGAGGTAGAATGCCCCTGGCTTCAATCCCCAGTACCGCAAAAAAAAAAAAAAAAGAAATTGCCTGGTATATAGGAAGGACTCAGTAGGTATTGACTGCCACTGTTATGACTACTACTGCTATTGCCATCTTCTTCATCTGATTCCAGAGGAAGTATGACAATATCTCGGGAAGCCTTAGGGTATTTGAACTGTCACCTAGATTGTCTTGTTTGTATCTGCTGACCTTGAATTCTGCTAGTTGAGATTGAATATGAACTAGGAGCAAGGCCAGACTGAAATTGGTGGAACAATGGAATTACAGATATGACGACTCAATGGTGTATTTCTTTTTTAAAATATACTATTTTCTATTCAGAAAGGTAGCAGAAATATTAATCCATTTAAGAAGGGAAGAATTTGTTCCAGAACAAATTCTGTAGGTCATCCACTGGAATAAAATGAAATAGAAAATTAGCTTAAAGGGACATTAATCAAGACACTCATTCACTGAGATTTAAGTACAGGCCGAGAAAGGTCAGTTTGTAAAGGTAACTGTAGTAACCGTCCCCAGGAGAGGACTCGGGAGACGAGAAGGATGAGAAGAGTCAGCTGCAACCAGAAGTTCTCTGCTCAGTTGTCTGGGTGGAAGTGGGGGAGAGAAAAAGCAAAATTAAAGCCCTGCCTAGAATGTGACACGCACAACACAAGTTTGAATAAACTACTTGGGAGGTTTAGCAAGGTGAAATGTTTTTATAAACTTCGTGTGACCTCAGGGAAGTTGAGTTCTGGTGAATCCGTATGGGCGTGTGTGGTCAGTGAGTAGCGGGGCTGACTTGGGCGCATGGCTGCCCGGGCTGGGTGTTCAGTAAGTGAGGTTCCTTCTTTCTGGCAGATGCTTTTCCAGCTTTAGAGACTGGTAGTCCAACCAGGTGCTAACAGCTGATCAAGAAGTTTATGGGACAGAAAGCACCTGGGGGAGGCTGAGAGAAGGCAGCAGCTCTACGTGGTGGGCTCCTGCCCTGTGCTTTTTCGCTTGGTCAGGCTTGGGATCTGCTGGCCTGTGACTGTAGGCAAGAGAGCAGGCTTGTTAAGTTGTTAGACTTCCCAGGTGAAATATGTATCTGTTTCCCATCTGGATAGATTGCTAATCTGCATTTCTTTGGTTGGTATCTACGCAAAAGTAGATGGAACCTGGGCATGGTGGAGCATGCCTGTAATTCCAGTACTTGGGAGGCTGAAACAGGAGGATTACAGGTTTGAGGACAGCCTCAGCAACATAGAGACTCTCAGTAACTTAGTGAGACCCTATTTCAAAACAACAACAAAAAAAAATCAGACTGGGGATGTAGCTTCAAGGTAGAATACCCCTGGATTCAGTCTTCAGTACCACCCCCCTACCTCCCCAAAAAAGTAGATTCAACTTAGCCATAGTCATTTTTTTATTAATCGTGGAGCAGCTGTGTGGTTAAAGGGCGGTTAGTACAAACAACAGATGAACCCATGTGGTATTTTCACTGGATGAGCTGTGTGTGTTTGCGTGTGTGGGTGCGCGTGCGGGCATACACCCATGTGCCTGTGGTCATAATACTTGATGGCTTTTGTTACCTGATCTCCCTTAGGTACTTATTGCCAAGTAGGCTCTCATGCCCCAGTATAACCTTGTGGTCGCACATAATCTTCCAGCCAAAGAGCTGGATCTGAGGTGAGGTCATAGCTCAGAGTAGAAACACAGGATAGGCAAGAAACCAAGTTGGTCTGGCAGCCGGTAGTGAGGCAGGCAAATCAACATTGGTCCGCGTAGTAGAACTGAGCCAGGTAGAATACAAGATTTTGTAAGTGGCGTAGACACAGGGTAACCTCACTCACAGTGATGACTTGACAGATTCAAGGTCAGCAAGGCATTAGCAAGGGAAATGTGGGCAGGCCTCATCGCCAGGCTGGGAGAGCATCACTGAACTGTTAGTGAACTCCTGCCACCCAGGAACAATAGGCCTGTGCGCTCCACCGCCCTCTAAATCAGTCCTAAAGGAGTTAGACTGGTTAGTAAATCTGCCTCCCAGAACATTGAAAGCCTTGGTGTCGGGCTGAGAGAACTGGCCTCTTCGTTGATGTGGCTTTTAACTCCAGGGCTTGTGTCCCAGGGAGTCCCTGTGGGTTGACTTGTGGGTACACTGTCTTTTCTGAGGGAGAAGGTACTGTGGTCCTGTAGCTGAACTCCTGTCTGCAGTGACCTAGGCATGTCAGGGCCTAAGCAGGAAGTTCAAGCTACAGGCAACCTGACAGGAATTAAAATTTTAAAGGCTCCCCTAGAGCAAGTGCAAAATCAGGATTTTAATAAACAGCCATTGATAAGAGTAGGATTTTAAACTGCAAAATACTTCACATGTTGCTTTAGCTGTTTCTTTTAAATAGTGGTCTGGTTCTCTGGTTCACATAAATTAATAATTAGAAATATTGATATAGAGAGTGTTGTATTTAAAAGTGACTGGCATTTACCAGCATGTGCCCTATCCAGACGCCTCGCTACCATTGAACAGAGGATGCTTCAAAAAGGATAGAAAGCCTTTAGAGCATTGAAGTTTAGATGTTTCAAAAAGCAACTGAACAAGAAGCAGACAAAGAAGGCTGGGTAACAGTTGCTGTCAGCCTAACTCTCCAGGGGAAGGGAACTGGTGTCACCTCAAAAGAGTTCTTCAAGGGCCGGGCGTGGTGGCGCACGCTTGTAATCCCAGCATTCGGGAGGCTGAGACCGGAGGATCCGGGTTCGCAGCCAGCCTCAGCTACCTAGTGAGGCACTCTGCAACTACTTAGTGAGACCCGGTTTCAAAATAAAGAATAAAAAATAGGGCTGGGGATATAGCTCGGAGGTAGAACGCCCCTGAGTTCAATCCCCGGTATCGCAAAAAAAAAAAGTTCTTCATTTCTCTCTGTCACCCAGCCTGAAATTTTGGCAGATATTCAACCAAAATGTCCTTAATGAGTAGCCAGAGGCATCACATTTATATTTTTTAAAGCAAACAAAAACTATTGGTGTACCAAATAAAACATGTGTAGACCACCTCCACCTCTAGATTATTGTGTAGCTGAAGAGTGAGGTGCGCCTGCTTGTGGGCACCGTGAAGTGGTTCTTCAGAGGACCTGCCTGGGGTCGGGTGTGCCTGGTGGTTAGGATGTGGCAGTGTTGTGACCGTGTAATCCCGAGGTGTGTGTGTGTGTGTGTGTGTGTGTCAGTCAGTCACAGGGGCAGAACCTCAGTGCTGTGTGTGTGTGTCTCTCCAAGTCTTTGTGTAAGCTGACACTCACAAACCTAGTCTTTCATGTTCTCCTGCTCTCCCCTTTTTTTCTCCCCAGAAGTAGATCTTTCCATTTACTCAAGTATTTTCTAAAATGTTTTTAGATCTCAAAGACAGAATTAGATTGGTTCCTTCAAGATTTGGAAAGAGAAACTAAAAAATGGCAACAAGAGAAAAAAGAAATCCAAGAAAGACTAAAAGCACTGAAGAAGAAAATTAAAAAGGTTTCAAATGCCAGTGAAATGTAAGTAATACAAAGGCAATTTTAATTTTTTTAATGGTGTGGAGAGTTTTGGTTATCTTCACATTTTTTACATTTAACCTCAAATTATATCAAAAATTAATTCTGTTTTCACAGTGTTTTTAACCTCATTTTATTTTATGTTATTTGTGGTGTGGGGGATGGAACCTGGGGGCATTCTACCTCTGAGCTACACCCCCAGCCCTATTTTTTTATTCTTCATTTTGAAACAGGGTCTCCCTAAGTTGCCGAGGGCCTCACTTAAGCAGCTGAGGCTGGCCTCAAACCCAGATCCTCAGTCTCAACCTCCCAAATGCTGAGATTACAAGTGTGCGCCACCACGCCCAGCTCTTAACCTCATTTTAGGAAGCATCCATTAAATATTCCTAAACCTAGCGTGTGTTTTCAGATAAATTTCATAAGAGTGAAAGCTGTCTGGGACTGACACTCAACAAAAGATTGATTTCCTTCCAGTTGAATACCACCTCTCACTGTGAACATTACCACCTTTGACCTTTTTTCAAAATGAGGGGCTTAGTCTAGATCTAAAGTTCTGGATTCCAGCACTGAGATTCTGTGATGATTATTTTATTTATAATCTCACCGTGAATCTTTAAATTACTAAAATTTGGAGCTGGGCACAGTAGTGCAAGCCTGTAATCTCAGTATTTGGAAGGCTGAGACAGGAGGATGACAGGTTCGAGACCAGCCTCCGTGACCTCGTGAGCCCCCACCCACCGAAACTTAGTGAGACCCAGTTTCAAAATAAAATAGGCTTGGGGGTGTAGATCAGAGGTAAAATGCTGCCAGACTCAGTCCCTAGTACAACAACAACAAAATAAAAATTTGGTCTTGTAATATGAAGGACTGGTTAACAGAGAGCAGATCCTAGGTGTAGTCACCAGGCAGGCCAAGAGCGTCTGAAGGTGCCCTGTGCTCCATTCCTGACCTCCAGCTGCGTGACATGACGGAGTCCTCGGCCTCCATGTCTGCTGCTGGGGGGCAGTGCAGCCTCACTCAGCAGCCTAAGTTAACACCATGCCACTGCCCACGATCCTGCAAGCTGGGCTCAGCTGCTTAGTGAGGCCCTCCGCAACTTAGGGAGACCCTGTTTCAAAAGAAAGAATAAAAAATAGGACTGGGGAGCCGGGCGTGGTGGCGCACGCTTGTAATCCCAGCATTCGGGAGGCTGAGACCGGAGGATCCGGGTTCGCGGCCAGCCTCAGCTACCTAGTGAGGCACTCTGCAACTTGGTGAGACTCGGTTTCAAAAATAAAGAATAAAAAATAGGGCTGGGGGTGGAGCTCGGAGGTAGAATGCCCCTGAGTTCAATCCTCAGTACCAAAAAAAAATAAAAAAAAAATAGGACTGGGGGTGTAGCTCAGAGGTAGAATGTCCCTGGGTTCAATCCCCAGTACTGCAAAAATAAATAAATAAATAAATAAATTTAAAAAAATAAAAATTTCAAGAGCTGGTCATTTTGGCACGCACCTGTAATCCCCAGTACTTGGGAGGCTGAGACAGGAGAATTGCAGGTTCTAGGACAGCCTCAGTAATGTAGCGATACTCTCAGCAATCTAGTGAGACCCTGTTTTGAAACAAAAAAAAAATTTTTTTAAGGGTGTGGCTTGGAGGTTGAATTCCTGTGGATTCAATCCCTCGTACCACAAAAAAAAAAAAAACCGAAAAACTTTTTTTTCAAAGAGTGCTATGTATATGGGTATATTTTACTGTGTATAGTTGTATTGAAAAAATCTTAAAATTAATTAAAATTTGGTGACTCCTTTTATAGGCCTGCTCAGAAAAATGATGGAATGGAGAACGAACATGAATTACAGCCGGACCAGGCCCTTGAAATCAGGCAAATTAAATTTATTTTTGATAATACTTTAACTAGCAGAGGCACAAACATACCAGACTTCTAAACACATTGTTGCTTATCTGTTTCTTTTTAAATAATTATCTGTATGTTTTATTTATGTTTCATTTTAAAACTACTGTTTAATTATGTTCTGTAGGTATTTCATTTTACTAGTTTCTATTTTCTATTGTCAGTATTTTTAAAAATCCTAAATTCTTTTCAATTACTCCTTTTATTTTCTTGAATTAACTTTAAAAAAATTTTTTTTTTTTTTTTTAACTTTTGAGGTCAGGTGTGGTGGTGCATGCCTGTAATCCCAGTACCTGGGGGCTGAGACAGGAAGATTGCAGGTTCAAGGCCAGCCTAAGCAACTTAAAGAAAACCCTTTAAAAAAAATACGTAGGGCTAGGGGTATCATTCTAGGTAGAATATCTCTGGGTTCAGTCCCTAGTACCACAGCAAAAAATCCTTTTGGAGGGCAGGAGTCGGGTGTGTAGCCCAGTGGTAGAACCAATTGCCTAGCGTGTTTGTGGTGCGATTCCCAGCACCACAAAAAGTTTTTTTAAATTGTGTGTTTCTAGTATCAATGCTAGTAACAGTTACAGAATGGTAGTTTGTTGTGCTTGATACTTTGTAACTATAGATTCATCAAGTAATTTTTACTATGAATCTATAAAATGTCTCCTTTTAATCTTTATCAATGGACATAATTATGTTTTCACATACTAGTAACCAATGTATCAGTGGTAAGCAGTTATATCTTGCTTTTCTCATCTGATACTGTTTCACCTGTACCTTTCTGTTCCCATCATGCCCCATGGCCACCTTTTTTAGCCACCCTTTATTGGGCATTTAGTTTCATTTCTACTAAAACTATGGCCATGAACAACTTGGTACAGATCACTTTTTTCCTTTGGATCATTCGTTTACAATATGTGTCAAATAGTATTTCTGGCTCCAGCAATGAGGGATGTCTTACAGTTTATCAGAATAGCCGGGTGGTACTCTGCCTACCTTCCTAAAGCTGGTGAACTGTCCGGGGCCCTCAGCTGTTTCTCAGCATTCCCACCAGATGCTCATAGCTTCGTGATCAGTCCCCAAGTGCAGAGAGCACGTTTGAGTCTGAGCATTGTGTGGCGATAGGTGAGCAGGAAGTCATCTACAAGGTGTGGCCTGCTTTCAAAGCTGATCTGGCTCAAAGCCTTTTTAATTTCACTGGGCAGATTTGTTTTCAAGAGTTTTATTGTGTTGTTCTTTTAACTTTTCCAGTAATACACTTGCAAATGAGAAAATGAAAATAGAAGAGTGCATAAAGAAAGGGAAAGAGGTTTATGAAGAGAGTCAGCAGCGCGCCGTGGCTGCAGAGGTGAGTGCGCCCGAGGCTGGTGGTGTGGAAGAGGGTCTTTGGACTGCTTTCGTGTTTCCTTAATTACATACCAGGCGTAACAGTGTTACTGCAAAGTGTGGAGGTGAGGGCTATCCCATGCTCGGTCCCTAACATAACCACTCTTTTTCCTTGCTTACACCTTGTTAATTTTTATGCTCATGTTCATACGTATGTGATCTACATCAAATTTTGTAACCTGCTTTCCTTATTTAGCAGTATAGTTCATTCATTTCCCATATTGTACATTTTTAATAGCTTCATCATATTTTATCAGATGATGTAAAATGAAATAGACAACTATAAAACATTTGCCGATCCTTGAAAAGCAAGTGAAAATAACCCTCTTATTAAGAATATATTCCCCCCTTCCCCTAGAATATATACCAGTGTGAGTTTACTAGTTGAGAAACTATTGAGACCAAAATGAAAATCATGACACCTGGCTTTATTTTCTCAAGTTTCTAAAACAGGGTTGTTTATCTTTTTCTAGTTGAGAAACAAATATTTATTATAGGTGTCTGATTATTCTGAGAAAATAAGAATGATTAGTGTATGCAGTCTCCACATAATTAGGCTAATTAGGCTTTTCAATGAAATGTAGACTCTGCAGTTGCTTCTGGGGAAAGGAGAGGGAAAAGAGAAAGAGGTGTCCACTCCGTGGCCCTTACCAGCACCTGCCTTCCTAGCCTGGGTTTTCATTTATGTTTACCACCACTTGGCAAGGTTTTCTTGGAGTGTCCTGTTGAGGGTAATGTTTTAACCTGGGTACATTTCTTTCAGTGATTCTTACAGAAATGGCCATTTGGCTTGTGGGGAAGCCAAAGTTTTGATATTAGTGCTGAGAATCTCACAATCTCTTGGAGCTTTCTGACTGAGAAGGCACAGCCTCAGTTTAATCCTTCGGGCCCCTCCTTGCTGGGGCAGAACTGTAGGGAACGCGCACCAGGTGTGTGCTCGCGGTTAGCCTGGCTCTGCGCTGTAGATGGGTTAAGTAGAAAGCCATGTGCAGTTTCACACGATTTTAGTGTCATGTTGTTCTATTTTCAAATTCCAGGTTTAATTTGTTCACCTGGATGAAACTGTAACATAATCCAGTTCTGGTGATTCCGTCACTTAAGGAGAAACTGGAAGGTGGTTCAGAATGTTAATCCTCAAAATTGTTTCAGGTTTTCAGCTGTAGGTACTTAACCATCTTCTAACCTTCGGGCAGGTGTCTGTGCTTGAAAACTGGAAGGAGGGTGAAGTGTATAAGTTACAGTCCATGGCATCACAAGCGGAAGCCTACCTGAAGAACCTCCAGCTGATGAGAAGGTGTGTGGCCTCCCAGATGTTCTGTCCAGCAGTCATTTAGGAAATAAAGTTGGAAGCATTTGTGGAAAACTTTTACTACTAGGACCATTTCATTTTCATGAGTTATACGTGTGATATATGTTCAGTTGTGGAAAAATCAAAACATACAAACAAAAATTATTTTAAAAATTATAATTCTAAATTAAATGTAATTAGTTAACATTCTGGGATAATTTCATTAAGTATTTGGAAAATGAAAATTCGCATCTTTTTTTTCTTTTTTTGTGGTACTAGGAATTGAACAAAGGTGTATTCTACCTCTGAGCTACACTCCAAACCCCCCCCCCTTTTTTTTTTTTTTGCGGTACTGGGGATTGAACTCAGGGGCATTCTACCTCCGAGC
>PVLC010017029.1:0-34508 GCA_004027655.1 Graphiurus murinus
CTCCCTTGTAAGAAATACGAGGGCTCAATATGTCTAAATCCTCACCCAACCCCCATATCTTTACTTGCAGCACCCCTCCTATTCCCTTTTCTGTAGCGCCGGACAATACTGACAGGTCTTTGACTTTTGACCTCTTCTCAGCACTGTGCTTCTGTAATTCTTCTCCTGTTCCATGCACCTGTCACTTCCATCCATGCTTGTTCATTCTTCCATGCCCAGCTGCCCTTTAGTTGTTGGGATCCCACATTCCAGTTTGGTCTGGTTGGCTCCATGCACTGTAATGACACCACCCGTCTGCATGAATGTGCTTTTGTCTCTGTTTCGAAGCCTTGACTCTCTTCTTTGAGCTCCATATTTACATGAACACTCAACATAGATTTCTGGACATGAAACATCCCCATCCCAATCTGGCTTTTCTGGTCCTCTGTAACTCATTGCACTCTGCTTCTCAAGTGGCACCCTCCTCCATGCCTTCCTGAGCTCACTTCCTTCTTTTATAGTTGACCAGGGTGCTACACAGCCACCTCAGGAAGTGTTCTTGAATCTAGTCTCCTACCCGTCATGACCATCACCACCGCATTAACGCTCTGCCTCCTCACATAATCAGCTTGACCTGCCGTGCTAGCTTCTAATAGGTTTTTCTCATTAAATATTTTGCTTTCCATGCTGTCGATTACTTTGTAGACTGCCAGAATTCTTTTCTGAAAAACTAGGGCTGTGTACTGCTAATACTTAAAAAATTTTCACTGACCTCTGGTCCTTCAAGGAAAAAGAGGGCATCGGCTCCTTTTTGTGACAAATGGGGACCCTCGCATTGGTCTGCCTGCCTCAGTGTCTCTTCCCTCGTCCATCTCATTGCTCAGGTACCTGGTCTCTGCCCTCAGCAAGCTCTCTTCTCCCACCATGCACAGAGGTGCAGGCAGGAAGCGTTGACTCAGCGTGGCAGGCTAGACTCATGTCTGCCGGAACCCCTGCCTCCCACTTCCATTCTAAATACAGAGTCAGCAGAGTAAACAAAAAAACATGAAATAACACAAAATGCACAGCTGATTGGGCTTAAAGGTAAGAAAGGTAAGAACAGAAAGTCTTCAGGTGGCTGAAAGCAGAAGGGAATATCTATTAGCTCAAAAAGTTATTGAAGCTTGATACCTGTTTTTTGTTGTTGTTGTTGTTGTTTGTTTGTTTTTTAACTTGGTGTTGGGGATTGAACACAGGGGCATTCTTCCTCTAAGATACACCCCCAGCCATATTTTTTTTTAAATTTGGAAATAGGACCTCTGTAAGTTGCTGAGAGCCTTGCTTAGTTGCTGAGACTGGCTTTGAACCTGGGATTTTACTGTTTCAGCCACCCAAGTACTGGGATTGTAGGTGTGGGCAGCCACACCCAGCTTTGTATCTGTTTTGAGACACATTTTTATAACCTATTCCATAGAGGAGATAAGGCTGTCCTTCCTTGTACTCATTGAGGAGTTAAGGCTTTATAACAAAAGCCCCAGAAAAAGAGGGAGCCGAGAAGAGGAGTGTTGTACATGAATAGGTAAGTAGAACAGACCTGTGTTCATGAAGTGAGAGGTTCCACAGGTAGCATGCCATCTCCCTTGGACCATGGGCATGGAGGCAGTTGCCAGAAGCAGGGAACCAGATACCCAAATGTGTGTTCTACATGACTAGGGGAGCCAATCCTTAATCTTTCTTCCATGGTGTGAAATTGTGAGCTGGGAAACTAACCTTAAAGACTTGACTAGTGAAACTGGTACAATTCGCGGTGCCAGAGAGAGACATAAACTATCTCTTACCTGTGCCTCTTCATCTTCAGGCCCCAGTAGAAGATGATTCGAATGGAAGCAAAGCTCAGAGTGAAAAATTAAAAGCAAAAGTGAAACACGGAGGGAATTCACAACCAATGAGCTCTATCTTCAGAGCAATCTGAAGACAATTTTAAAGAAATGTGCTTAAGTTATTAAAAATGCTGGAAGTGGGACTGGATTCCGTGAGGAGAGTACAAAGCATTAGCAAGCAAATGTTAGAGATAGATTAGAGAGAGAACTTAAAGAACGACTGTTTTGGGGCTATGGATGGGAAGGCCCCTTGAGAGAAGGAGAATATAAGTGCCCACAATAGACCTGAAGAGAAAAACAAAACAAAGTCCTTCTCAGAAAGAAAAAGCACCAAGTACTCCCTTGAAAACCAAAGCTCGCAGTCTGATGAGAACAAGAGGTGCCTAGCTGTAGCATTCTCTCTGTAACTGTACCCCCAAAACCTGTCATGCAAACCTTATAGACGCCACTTGTACTTTCTAGCCAGACTTCTCGCTGAAATAGAAACAGTAATGCAGACAAAGCCGTATTTGGGAGAACAGAACCTATAAAACAATGGTTTTTAAACCAGGAGAATATGTCCCTAAAGGGAACACTGGGCAATGCCTGAACACATGTTTGCTTGTCATTACTGGGAAGGTTGATATTGGCATCTGGTGGACAGTGGCTAGGGATGAAACCCAACATCCTAGGATGCCCAGTACAGTTTCCCAAAACAAAGAGTTAGCCGGCCCCAAATGCCAATTAGTACCAAGGAGGAGAAAATCTACTGTTGACGAAAACAAAAGAACACCTTTAAAAATTACCTTAGTCATGTTGCATTAAGCTTCTCTAACTTGTTCTTGTGATTTTTCCTCTGTATGTACAACATGGCCCCTCCCTAATGCAGAAACAGTGATGTGGTTAATAAAGCCAGGAGGTAAAGAAGAGTTGATGGTGTAATAGATGGAGACACCATTGGGAACAAGTCTTCTCATCTCATTTAGGGGGGAGGTGAAAGATTCTGCTCAACCTTGACCTTACCCCATAGGATAAAAGTAAACGCCGTCATTTTAGAAGATCAAATACATGGGGAGGGCTGGGAGTGTAGCTCAGTAGTAGAGCACTTGCCTAGTATGCACCAGGTCTTGAGTTTGATCCCTAGCATAAGAAAAAAAAATCGTATGGATATATAAGTGTAGTAATATAAAAAAAAGTTGGGAAAATGTAGGTTGGGAAGGGAGTGAGCACAGGTTAAGTTCAGCTACTATGATGGTTAATTTTAGTGTTAATTTGGGTGAGTAAGGGATATCCAGATGGCTGGTAAAACATTATTTCTGGGTGTATTCTGTGAGGGTGTTGTTGAAAAAGAATGTTACTTAAAAATTATATGTGAAGTGTATGTGTGTGTGTGTGTGTGTGTGTGTGTGGTACTGGGGACATTCTCCCTCTGAGTTACACCCCAAGCCCTTTTTATTTTTGTTTTGTAACAGGGTCTTGCTAAGTCGCTGAGAGTTTCGCTAAGTTGCTGAGGCTGTTTTCAAATCTTCAATCTTCCTGCCTCAGTCTCCCAAGTACTGGGATTACAGACATGTGCCACCATGCCTGACTCTGTAAAAAATTTTAATGAACTCATAATTATTAACATTTATGTGGTATGGTGTGAAGTTTTGATACATGTGTACATTGTGTAATGGCCAAATCAGGTTGGTTAGCGTATCCTACACCTCAAACTTATCTTTGTAGGAAGGATGCTCAGAATCTTCTTTTCTGGCTATTTTTGAATATATAGTGTATTATTGTTTACTTTAGCCACCTTACCGTGCAATAGAGCACCGGAACTTATTTCTTCTATTTATAACTTTGTCCCCATGGACCAACCCCTTCCCTGTCCCCTGGTTCCCTTCCTTGCTTAGTGTTTGGCGATGTCTGTTCCATGCCCTACTTCTATGAGATCAACTTTTTGCATTTGAATCAGTGAACTGAGTAAGGAAGATCTGCCTTTCCCCAGTATGGGTAGTCATCCTCTAATCTGGAGCCCTGGATAGAAGACATTTTCTCCTGCCCTTGGACATCAGAGCTCCAGGCTGCCTGGCCTTTGGACTCTAGGACTTATACCTGCAATCTCTACTTTCTTGGACCATTGGCCTTTGGCTGAAAGTTACATCATCAGCTTCCCTGGTTCTGAGGCCTTGGGACTCAGATTCCACCACACTACCCCCTTCCTGGTTCTCCAATTTGCAGCCAGCCAGCCAGCCTGTTTTGAGAATTCTCAGCCTCCACAATCACATGAACCAATGCCCCTAAGAAATTCCTGCTCAAATCTCTACTATCTACTTATCTTAGTGGTTCTTTCTTTTTGGGAAATCCTGACAAATACAACTACTTATTCTATAGCATAGATGTTAATAAACACAATTAAAATTTGGTAAGGAAACAGAGTTAAAAACATACTATGTAGAGTTAAGTGTTGTTTAGCAGTTGCAGTGTAAACAGAGTTTATCGAAATAATCGAAGTTTGATTTTTTTTAACTGTATGTATCTACTATTTCTAAATTTAAAATAAAGCAATTTTACTACCAACTGTTAGGGAGAATGGGATTATGACTAAATGAAACTATCTTCCTGGGGAGTATTTTGGCAGTATGTATCAAAACACTTAAAAACATTTTAGACCATTTGGCTTTCAGATATTTATCCTTAGGGAATAATTACAGATATAAAACAAGATTCAGCTTCAAGAATATTCCTTAAAGCCGGGCACACACTTGTAATCCTAGTACTTGGGAGGCTGAGATCAGAGGATCCCAGTTCGCAGTCAGCCTCAGCTACTCAGTGAGGCCCTCCACAACTTAGTGAGACCCTGTTTCAAAATAAAGAATAAAAAATAGGGCAGGGGGTATAGCTTGAAGGTAGAATTCCCCTAGGTTCAATCCCCAGTACTGCAAAAAAAAAAAAAAATTCATTGAAGTTATTTTTTGCATCTAATAGTTTAAAATTGTAAAATTTAAGGTGCTATAGAGATTAGATTTGGTTGGAGATTAACCAAATAAATTGTGGAATATTAGACAAAGAAATACAAGGGACCATTAAAATTAATGTTATCAAATATCATTCAGGAATAAATACAAACAAGAATCAAGAATATCCTTCCAAATATGTTAATTACATACATTCATCATTCATCAAAAAGACTTGTCTGTGTCCTTTTTTTTTTTTTTTTTTTGCGGTATTGGGGATTGAACTCAGGGGCATTCTACCTCTGAGTTATATCCCTAGCCCTATTTTTTATTCTTTATTTCTTTTGAAACCGAGTCTCACTAAGTTGCAGAGTGCCTCACTAGGTAGCTGAGACTGGCCACGAACCCGGATCCTCCGGGCTCAGCCTCCTGAATGCTGGGATTAAATGCGTGCGCCACCACGCCCGGCTTGTCTGTGTCCTTTTTGTACCCAAATTCATTGTTCTAAGAGCAGAATAAACTTAAATGCTTGATATACATTTTCCTCTAGGAGGAATTAACATGAGGACTATGTTGATATTTCTAAATACCTTTACAGGTTAATTTTAAACAGAGAAAAATGAAATTATCTAAATATGTGGATTTTTTATCAAGCATCTGATTTTATTTTTTCTTTTCCACCAAGAAGCTATTTGCTCCCTTTCTGGTAAGCATGCCTTCATTTTCCTGTGGTGGAGAGCTACCCTACCCACTATATCCTGACTGTGAGGTTTTAGTGAAACACTTTAGTCAAGAATCTAGCATGGAGCCAATGCATTTCCCTAGCAAAGGGATTGATCACAGGCAGGGCACATACCAATGATCATGGCCAGAGTTACTGATTTTTAAGTAGCACATTTCTCTGCTTTGAACATGAACATGGAGAAGGGATGGGAATGTGGATCTAGAGCTCAGGAGAGCAGAGCACTTGTCCTTGACTAGCCTATAATACTCTGGACTTCATGATTACATGGGCTGAAACAATCCCTTTATGCATAAACTATTTGGGGTATGGGTTTCAGTCTTTCACAACCAAAACAATCCTGGTAAAGTTCTATACGTCTTGTGATTTCCTTTTATTCATGTTTTTGGTGGGAGTTTGGCCTGGAAGTCATGGTCTTTTGGTCACAAATCTCTGAAAAAGAATCATCAAGATTCATTTTGGAGAATGATTTAAGAAATTGGAACTATTTTCCTTCTTTAGTTTGCATTGGAATCAAGGAGCTCAATTCATTCTCATTAAGTAAAATATTTAAACTCACAGTGGTTCATTATATTTCTATAATACCCTCAAAATGCATGTTAGTTGAGGAAACAAATATAAACATAAAAGCAATTTCTCTCTTTCATTTAGTTCAGGTCTTCATTCTTACAGCAGTAGGAGAGTGATGAGTTTTTCAATTAATTCAGGCAGAAAAATGGTGAAAAGCATTTTTTTTTTTTAAACAGAAGTGTCTATCCCTCACCCTTTTGCGACATAAATGACAAAATAAACTAGGGAGACTTTTTGAACTATCACATTAAAAATTGACTTCCAGTAATTTTCTCCAGCAAAATGATGAAAGCTTTTTCCACCTTGGTCCACAGTCTAGGATCATTGTCTTTCTCTTCATTCCACACTCACTAGGGCACAAGATCTCTGGTTCAGTCAATGTAGGTGGTACAGTTGTGTTAAGCTTAATTGGAATCTGGTTAACATGTGTATTTTATAACAATAACAATAATAACAATAATAATTATAATAACATTGATGATGTTGATAAAATTCCAAATCTGTCCTAAGCACTTATAAGAGCATTTAACTGGAGGTAGGACAAGGCATATACCATATAAACCAGCTTATTTTGTGTCACTTTTTATATATAAAATGACATCTGTCTTACTGTGAAAATATGTTTTTATCTTCCACCTGGTTTTCTGTTCTGTTTAGTTGGTGCTTAAATAGCCATAGTTCATTTTCTTTTCTTTAAGTTGGTGAGAGATATTAAAATTGCAGTTATACGTATTAAATAAATGGTAACTTGGGAGTCACCATGACATCGGCCTACATTTTCAAAATTAAATTGTTTGACTGAGTCAGTCAATGGGACGAATATTTCTAAGTGCATCATTAAAAGCCAAAATGCAAATAATCTCAACAATTATAATGGCACCTGTGCTTGGACCGATGGGAAAAAAACAGACACTTTTCATTTTATCATGTATGAACATAATAAGCAATGTTTACTACCGTAATATTACACCCCCTTCATACACACCAATAGGCAGGCAAGTGGGTGGTGGTCTTCCAGGGACGTTCACCCTCTTCCCTTCCCATTAGCAATTTCATCCTCCATTTATACTTTCTTCACACTCGACTCAGGTGGGAAGGTCTACAAGCCGTGGGTCGAACTTCACTGTACTGATGAACTCAGTAAAGTACAGGAAGATCACTTGCTGCAGAGCTGGCACTAAAATTAGATTCTTTATAAAAGACTTCACTAACCATGTACAAATCTAACCTTGCTTAACAACCTTCATTGGTTTCCTGAGCATCCAATAAAATTCCAAATCCACATCCAACCTCTCCAGCTTCATTTTGCTCAGCCCCTCCCTGAATTCTCTGTGCTGTAGCCATGTGTATGGGATCTTTTTTGTGTTGAATAGGTTCCTCATTGCCAATGACCTTTCACACTTTGGGTTGCTGGCCTAGAACACTCTCCTTTTGTCTTTGACCAGGTGATACTGACTCATCCTGTCGGTTTCTATTTAAACGTACTGCCATAACAGTGTCTTCCTTGAGCCCTTAGAGCGAGTGTCTTTCCCTTGTTATGTGCTGCTTTAGTCACACTGACCTTCTACTTTATTAAGACTCATTGCGTTTGTAATTTTGTGTCCAGTGTGTGTCCTCCCTGATGGACCATGAAGCACTGGAAAGCTGCGATGACTTCAGTCTTACTGTAATTTTATCTTCCATTCTGTGGCCAATGCCTGGAACATATTATGCTTGACTCTTTGTACCTATGGGTTCTGCATCTATTAATTCAGCCAATCTAGGAAGAAACATATTCAGGAGAAAAGAAAAAAACAAACAAGCAAAAACAAAAAACCTGCATCTGTCTATCTGTACTGAACATACATAGGCATTTTTTTTCTTGTCATTATTACCTATAGTAAAATATAGAATAAAATGCAATCTAGTATAATGATGATGTACATGGCATTTACATTGCATTAGGTATTATAAGTAATCTTGAGGTGATTTGAAGTATCTTGAAGCTTTGCATAGGTTATATGAAAGTGCAATGCCTTTTTATAGAAGGAACTTGAGCAACAATAGGTTTCAATACTCTAGGGAGTCCTGGAACCTATTCCCCAGGGATACTGAGGGATAAGTACATACATTAAATTAAAATTGGGTACTTGATTTATTAAGGTAATTTGCTTCCAATTATTACTTTTAAATTTTACATGTTGCTTTTGCAATTTAAAATATATTTAGCACATATATTAATAGGAATGTTTACAATTTGTTGCAAATATGACTTTAGATGGTCCTTTCAGCAAATGTAGTCACTACAATTTCCAAGTAGTTTGAAGGAATCAGGGATTTGAAAGGAAGCATTAATGCAGGGTCCCATAAGTCAATTTCAGAGTTCTTTCTTTGCATTCTTCTGTTACTGGCAAAGAACGGGGCAAATTTTGATGATGTCCTATTGTGTTATCTCTCCTCATTTCCTGATAAAATCCTACATGGAAGCAAAATTTGCTCCCATTTTTTATGTAATAATTGGTGCATTGTAAACATACATCTTTGTTAGGTACATGCTGATAAAGCCATATATGCACATGTCTCATTTAACCCCTTCCCCAATTCCCACCCCACTCCCTCACCCTACCTCCTTCTCAAGTTCAGTTTACTGATTGACCTTGATATATTTGTGAAAGTACATCGTGTGCATTAGGGTGTCCCCCGCACCCCCATCCATCCCCTTCAGTTAAGTCAACTTCTTTGCTTATGGAGGGTCTCTCCTTTTTCATCTGTAAACCCTCTTATCCCCATCTTCTCCCTAGCATCCGCATATTAGGGAGAACATATGCTTTTTAACTCTTTGTGACTGGCTAATCTCACTTAACATGATGTTTTCCAGTTGCATCCATTTCCCAGCAAATAACATGATTTTGTTCTTCTTTATGACTGAGTAAAATTCCATTGTGTACATATCCCATAGTTTTGTAATCCATTCATCTGTGGATGGACATCTTGGCTAGTTACATAGTTTGGCAATTGTGAATTGTGCAGCTATAAACATAGATACACATGTGTCAGTCTGATAGTTTGGTTTCCATTTTTTGGGTAGGTACCCAGAAGTGGTATTGCTGGATCATATGGTAGGTTCATTCCCATTCATCTGAGAATCCTCCATACTGTTTTCCAAAGTGGTTGCACTAATTTGCAATCCCACCAACAATGTATTAGGGTTCCCCCTTCTCCACACCCTTGCCAGTAGTTGTTATTTATGTTCTTGATGATTGCCATTCTGATCGAAGTTAGGTAAAATCTCAGGGTAGTTTTGATTTGCATCTCTCTGATTGTTAATTATGTGGAACATTTCCTCATACATTTATTGGCCATTTGTATTTCTTCTTTTGTGAAGTGTCTAGATCCTTTGCCCATTTTTTGGATTGGGTTGTTTGCTTTCTTAGCTGTGATTTTCTTGAGTTCTCTGTATATCCTAGATATTAGAACTCGATCAGAAGAGTAGCTGGCAAAAATTTTCTCCCACTCTGTGGGCTCTGTGTTGAGGTTTATGATAGTTTCCTTTGCTGCACAGAAGCTCTTCAGTTTAATGCAATCCCATGTATTGATCTTCCTTTGAGTTGCTTGTGCTTTTGGGGTCTTGTTGAGAAAGTTTTTACCTGTGCCTATGTGTTGAGGTGTTGGTCCTATGCCCTCTTCAAGTAGCTGCAAGGTCTCTGGCCTAACTTCCAGGTCTTTGATCCACCTTGAGTTGAGTCTTGTGCAGGATGAGAAAGTGGGGTTTATTTCCATTTTCCTGCATATGGCTTAATCACTTCTTTAAAAATCTTCCAAGTCCATTAGCTCTTAAAGTAAATTTCCTCTTTCCTTCTATTATTTTTCACAAGTTTTTATCTTTTCAGGTTAGTAGCTTAATTTCTTCCTGGCAGTGAGTCTGTCTGTCTTTTCCTTTACTACTTGAGTGGATAAGGTCCAAAGAAGGAAATTTGAACCTACTCTTGTGCACCCAGGCTACGTCATTCCAATTCCCAACAACACTGCCTGTGACTACTAAGTCATGAACATAGAAGTAGAAAAGCTGCTCAGTGTCCAGAAAGAAATGTCGATTACATCGACTCTCATTTGCAATTCTTTGACATTTAAAAAATTTAGTATTCACATTCAAATGATCTCATGCTCATAATACATTCAGATTTTTTTTTCTCTTACACCAGCTGGGAAAAAGTGCATTCACAGGTACCTTATATTTTCAAAAATCTTTAAATTGTTACATCATTCAAAACCTTTGGCATGTTCCAGGTGATGAATAACTTGAAAATTTAAAATGTGAAAATCATCATTACTGTTATCAGCATCATCACAACCTCTAGAATTCAAAGTAGCTAGTGCCCTCTCAATGCTGAGTATTGTCTACACAACCATCTGCCTTACATTGCCCTAAATGCCTAAAGCTCCAGAGTTAGAGGACATTTAGTTGTCTTCTTTAATTACTCAATATGGCTGGGCATGGTGATGCACAACTGAAATCTCAGTACTTGGGAGGCTGAGATAAGAGGATCATAGGTTCAAGGCCAGAGCCTCAGCAGCTTCATGAGACCCCGTTTAAGAAAAAATAAAAAGGACTGGGGGCGTAGCTTGGAGGTAGAATGCTACTGGGTTCAATCCCCAGTACCATAAAAAAGATGCCACATATAGACTGAGTTATTTCATATTTTATCATATATGTATATATATATATGCATGTGTGTATGTATGTGTGTATATCTGCATGCACGTGTGTATGTGTATGTGTGTTGTGTATGTAAGTAATCTCTTCATTTGTTTATAAGTGATTATGCCTAATTTTTCTGGGCACCAAGCCCAGTTTGGCTTAATTTTTATTTATCCCTACGTATCATGTCCCAGATTGTTTTGAGAGGAGCACTTGCTAATTAACATTATCATATATTGTATATTTAAAATCGAACTAAAAAAAGGGAGAGGAAGAAAAATAGAGTTTCAGCAGCAGCAGCAGCAGCAGCAATGGTGTGGCACAAGGTACAAATCCAGCTGGAGAGGAACATGTGGGAATCAGCTACAAACCTGCCCTCCCTTTCACATCACACCAGGGAGCCAACCTTCAGGCTGCATTGTTCAGACCTGGAAAGAAAGATCATTAGGTTCCAAAGACTCACTTCTCTTTGAAAGCAGATTTGGATTTTAGCTCAGCCCCATCAAGAAAAACTCAGTAGGCCCACCTCTTATATCCCTCTGCCCTCTCTCTTACCACTCCAGTGCATGAAATGCTTGTTAATTTTGAAAGACCTGAGCTGCTCTAGGAAAGTGCATAGGGAAAATAGAAAATGGGTCATAGGATCTTTACTAAGAAATATTGGAAAATCCCATCTATATTAAGTAGGCAGAATGTCCAGGGGATCGAAATCTCTTTCATTAAAAATGTAAAAAAGCAAAACTCATACGAATGAACATCAGGAAATTGCCCTCTGGGATAGTTAAAAATAGATGAGAACCAGCTAGCTAATCTGTAATATTTTGAACTGGTTTGCTTCTGTCTTTCTCTCAATACTTAACCTCATACACCACCACTGGACAGTAGCCTCAGAACTGGTTAGACAGACAGGTTAGGATGATGATGATGATGATGATGATGATGATGATGATGATGATGATGGTTGTTGTTGTGTTTAAAGTCCTCTGTTGGATGAAAATATTGACATTGCCTTCCCAATGGTCATTGGGGAATGGACCCATTGGCTTCTATTAACCTACATTTTCTAGACTCAGAGTAGGGAATGAAATGGCACAATGGACCACTTCGGGCTGTGTAGACTGTTGAGGCACCTGGGAAGAGCTATAATCCCTGAGGGCTTCAAGAGTGTAATTCAGGGTTAAGTCCAAAGGGGTAGAAGAACACAGATCAATGTGGGTAGTAGCTCTTTTCTTTCCAACTTCCAGAAAATGATGGTGCTGATATTGAACTTTTAGTCTTTTGAAGAACAGCTTGTAGGGCACAATGCAAAATGCAAATGTATTTAAGGATTCATTTTTTAAAAATCATCTAGCACTTGTCCTATGTTATTTTCACAAAATGTGTCTTGTGATTATTTTGGTGAGACTCCTACTATGAATTCTATTGGCATAAATTGGGTGATATAAGTAGCTTAGAATCATAGATTAATTACATTATATAGATTTATGTTTTGCATAATCTACATTGTTTGTATATATTATGCTCAGAGCATATAGGTACTACTCACAATTCATATTAGGATCTGTAATTGGAATTTACCATGTTTTCTTGGAATGAAAACTGAACTTGTTGAATGGATGCTAGAGATACAGTGGGGGCTGGCAGTAGGTTGTTACAGAGTCCACAGAGTTGTAGATTAGTAGCTCTTGCTGCCCCAAATTTCCTTCTAGCCAAGGTGATGATTGTGGTCCTAGTTTGGTGGCAGGACTTTGGAGTTTGAAGCTGAGAGGGATCCAAAAGATAGTATTGCAGGGCAAAATGGAAATCAATGGCCAAGAAGAGAATACAACTAAATTAGCCATCCGATGTCTTCTTCAGAGGCCAGCCCACACAAGCATGACTATGGGAGCAGCAGAATGGACTGGAGCTGACAGGCAGAGCTTGCTTCCTCCTAGAGTGGAATTAAAACTAGCTGAAGGTAGTATAGGGCCAATTCTGCATCTTTATGTCCATGTGCAGAAGGAGCTTGGCTGAGCTGAAGTCATCTTTGTCTGGAGAAGGCTCCAGACAAGGATGACTGCAAAATAAAAGACACCCGTGGTCAATGGGGGTGCTGGTGACTTTGTGGAGTAGTGGGGTCATATGATTATTCTGAAGGCTCCAAAAATGTTGTAGAATTTGTGCCTGTTGGTGAAACCAGCTATTCTGCATCCTTTCTGAATCTGTAAGGACCCCCTTACTCCTATTCTCTGGCATTCTTAACATCAGCAAAATCACACAGAGGAAGACTTAATAATCATTTGCACCAAGCCATGCAGAAGGCTCTTCTTGAACAAGCAGATCTCTAGCATGGATATGAACTTTGACCTTCATTTTATCCAGAGGGGTCTCTCCTTTGTAGTTTCTCTAAGAAAATGTCACAAAGATGACACTGCTGCTGGCTCTGGGCTATTTCTTGGCAACTAGTTAGGGCAAGTATCTAAATTTCTTGGAACCGCCAAATGAGAAAGTTGTCAGACAAGCTTCTGAGCAAGTAGGTGTCTGCATAATTCAGAGTGTCATATATAGGAGAGAAACAACAACAATGAAGAAAAAACAAGCAAACGGATTTGGTACAACTCACTGTGACACAAATCCGAAGAATTCCCAAAGATATTTTGGATTAGCCAAAGGAAGTGAACAACAGAGCCAAGGAAGAAATAGCAACGGATTACTTTAAGCCAGAAAAGAAAAAGTACAACATTCTCACTTGGAGCAGGTACAAATATCCTGTTCTATTTTATATACTTAGAAGGAAGGAGAACCTTTTGTTAAACTGTTAGTGAAGGGAAATGTGCTATTATTCAGTCCTTTCCTTTATTCATCTATGACAGTGGTGATAGGTTTGCCAGCTGACAAATTCTATTTTCATAACATAAGATCTAATAGAATGTGAATGCAAAATGTTGGACCATTTGAACCTTTGTAGACATCTGAGTAATTTAAGATGCAGGCGTGAAATTGACTTCATCGCCTCACAAAAACAAGATACAGCTTGGAGAGGAAATAAAATACCAGATATGAAACAGATATTTAATCTCATCCTGAAGATCATAGGGTCTTCACTTTAGTACAGAATAACCTCCTATGAATATTCATTACTTAGAAATAATCCCCTATCCAGATCACTGTTTCAAAGCACTAAACCAAGACTTTTATGGAATAACATATGGTAAAGGAGTGTAATGTTTCTCGGTGGAAATTTCTTCCCAGTATTTCTTGAGAAATCTGTTTTTTAGAATTACAAGTTTGGAAAAAGACTAATCAAAAAGTTGAGAAAACATGGAAGAGTGCTATTATTCCCTTGTGAGACTTAATACTTCTCAGTCAATGTAGAGATATTAGTTGGTCCAAAGAATCCACTGGCACTGAATTGGAAGCTGACTCAAGGTCAAAGTCAACATTTGGGGAATGAGATAGAGAAAGGCAAACATGCTCTCATCTCTTAGTCTAGCTTATAGCTCTCCGTATGTCCCAGGCTGGCCTGCTGCTGATGTGAGTCAGTCATACAAATTAAATCCTTATTAATAAGTTTATATGCAGAGAATATACTGTGAGTGATATCCCAAGAAAGAAGTACAGAAAGCAAAACAGGCCCTTCAGTTATCGATTTCCACTCCTGATGCTGTGTAGTGCTGTTAACTTTGCTAAGGGATCACTTTTTATTTTACTCAAATGCAACTCAGTGTTTGCTGTTGGTTCTAAGTGTTTGAACATGGGCATGGGCGATATTTATTTATTTACAGAAGAAATGCACAGGATTTCTGTGGAATACCTCGACATAAAATCAGAAACTGATCTGAATTAGCTAGCACAGTATTGTTTCCAATGGCAAAGCCAAAATCATGACAAGCAGACAAAACTATTTAAATCTTTAAAGAAGACATAGGTAAAACAAAAGAGAACAAAACCCTTTCCTGCTCTGGAATGTTTGTTACAAAACAAGGTCAAAACTATCAGATAGAACAATTATTATTTTGCTTTAATATTTCATTTTAAGAATGACTTTTAAATACTGAATTGTCCTTGAAGTCATTTTTCAATTTTAAAAGTTTATTATTAAAATTTATTTTATGCTAATATTCTTTTCTCTTAGTGTTTTCTATTATCAGGTGTCTACATCAGATTGAAGCTATTTCATATGTTCTTGGAATATATAATTTTGTCACAATAATTGGTTCATAGTATTAATGAACCTTTGAAAATCTTTTAAATGGGAAAACCTCTAGAACTTGTACTTTCAGAAAAATTGTTCACTATCATTATTGTCACCAGTTATTATTTTAAAAGATGTAAACAGTGCTATGAAAAATACAGTATGACCTGATTTGAAGAATTCTTATGCAGTCTGTTGATATCTCGCGTATCATTCCCAAATCTTAAAGATAACTATCTCTAAGATTTATATATATTATAAATTTTGGAAACATTAGGTAAGAGAACTTTTTAAGCTCTCAGTCTGGTAAATAAGGAGGACTTATTCTAGGATTTAGGTGAGAAAATTGATGTGAATTTAAATGACTTATATTTTCTTTTTTCAGCAATTGGTTGAGGTTCATATCATGGTGACAGTGGAGGACATGGTACCAAGAGGTCAAGTTCTGGATTCTCTAAAATAGTCAGACCTTGTGGCATTTACTGACTGATGAAATTCAGAGCATGAGAGAATGATAAGGGTCAAGGAATATTCCAAAGTTTTTGACCTGTTCAAATAAAAGCCTGCAATTAACATTAATTGCTATTGCAAAGAATGATGGTTTGGACTGGGAAATAGGAGCTCAGGTGAGGTTCCTGTGCCTAACAGACATCGAAGAAGACATCAATATGCTTTGGGGAGTGGTTGGAGATGCAGGTGGCAAGTCAGGTTTCCTGGTAGGCAAATGAACACGGTCTTCAAGGAAAGCAGCAGGAATAACTCTGCCAATTGTTGCTGAGAAGCAGCAAGCCACACAAAGAACTCATCACACTGATAGTAACACCAATAGTAAATAACAAGGACCAGACACAACGGAAGCAGCGTGAGTTGACAGCTCACTGCATGGAGGACTCTGGACTACCTCATTTTCCCCTCAGACTCCCTGAGATTAATAGTATTAATCTTCTGCATTTTGCAGATAATGTAACTGCAGTTCAGAGAGATGAAATAACTCACCTAGTCAGGAAAAGTGACATAATTTGTGGGGCTAACTACAAAAGGAAAAGGTGAGGTCTTCGGTTTTATAATGGCTAAGAATTTCAGCATGGTGATAGCAAAAACTTAGATCAAGCATATGGCCCTTTTAAGGGTGGTCTTTGGGCTCAGGTCACATATTATAAGCAGGCCTGGCCCAGGGTCTTGCCAATCAGTACTCTAGGCATGCATTAGAGGCCAGTTTGCCTGGCTGCAGTCTAATCCTTGCTTATTCAAATGACCCCTTTCCTGAAGACGGAAAGCGCTTCACACTTTTGACAACAGTTTAACCTAACAGAGCCTCAAGAGTTATCTCCTGAGACTCTGTCTTCCAAAACCCAGCTCTCTTCTGGATGAACCCAAAGGTTGGTCAGGTCATCCCTGTAAGGCGGTATAGGAAGCTGGGAAGGTGGCATAACATCAACTCTTCATTTGGAAATGGATTAAGAGGTCGGTGAGGCCCAGCTGTACCCGTGAAATCCATGCTACTATGGCCAGAACAGGAATGTGAGAAATGGCAGAGTGTATTCAAGTTTGATATTTATTTGAGTTGACACTATCTGCCACAGGTGCTAATTCTGAGCCCATCTAAGTGTTTATTGCTGTTTGCAACATCAGATAGGTGTTACACCTGTGGAAACATTTGTTGATTGACATAAACCTCAGCCTTAGGACTAGAGGAATTAAAAACTGTCTCACACCTGCATTTACTTAGTCTCATATTCATCAGGTATTTATTTTTTCTTATCTTACCTTTCCCTTCTTTCATTTTTTCTTTTTTTTTTTGGAGGGGGGGTGGTGGTCAGTCTTCTCTTGAGGCACCCCTGTGCCACTGTTACAGCATTTCAAATTAGTTTCGCCACAGTCATCAGCTTTGTGATCATCTCTGCTTCTTGAACACCTGGTCTGACTTCGGAAATTATATGCCATCTGGTCAAATACTCAGTAATTATAACAACTTAATGGCGGGATAAAATACTGTTTGTGAAGAGACTTGATTGTCTTTTCAAAGAGTTTGGTAGCATTAAATGAAGCTCTGGCGTTACCTTAATAAATATGTTCCCTGTATAGACTTGCAACTTCTGAGAACATCCTTGGGGGGGGGGGATTTCTTGAGTGTCAGTAGTCTCTCCAGGCAGTGTGTAAGAGCTGTGAGGCTAACTTCTCAGATTCATTCATAACACACTTATTCAACAACTCCCATCACATATTAAAACCAGAAGCACTATATGGCTTTTTTTGTGGCAAATGTGAACTTAAGACCTCATGAAACCAGCCATTTATTATTAGGGTTATCTTGTGGCTCAGAATGTTTTCTTTCTTCAAGATGAAATGTTCAAGAGTGCAGGCTTTGTCCACATGCATTTTTGCTGTGAGGAGCAAGAAGATGCACGGGGAGGAAGGATCCCTTTGCACACCATGGTGCACTCTGAGTTTGGCTGATTCCAGAGGAGAGACAGCCCTGTGCTTTGGAGCATGACCCCCGAGCCACACTTCCTGGCTTGGACCAGGCCCTCCCATTTACTAGCTATATATTCTAGAATAGTATGTACATCAGTTTTCTCATCTGTAAAGCAGGGATGATAATAGTAACTACCTGCTAGGGTTATGACAAAGAATACCCAGGTAGGATTTATTAAGTGTTCACAACTGTGCCCAGCACATAACAAGTCGCCTGTGCATTAAATTAACAGGACTACAGAAATCCCTACATATGTGAAACATGAAAGCAGCCTTTCTTATTATGAATTGGATGAGATCGCTTAAGATTTGGATGGATAAAAAAAGACTCTCAAGAAAAAGAAAAAAGAAAAAGGCACACATTCCCCATGATGCCAAGCCCTCCAGCCTTCTGACATCAGCTGTTCCTTCACTATCCAAATGGATTCCACAGCACTTGCATCCCATGTGTAATATCTGGAGCTGAGTTAGAGCTCGCTGTCACTCATCCCTACAACCTCCACCTTGGTGTGCTCTTCCTCTACCTTTGCTTTTTCACTGTCCTGTTTCTTTTTAAACGTACTGTACTCATTTGGCAAAAACTCATTGAACACGAGACTAGGCACCATTGGTATGAAGATGGAATGACAGAGAAAAGAACACGTAAAGACATTCCAAGCAAAGATAAGTGGTGCAGACGACAGAGGACAGGGTGTCGTGCTGCAGGGAGGTGCAGGCTCTTTGAAACTGAGAGATTCCGGATGGTTATTCCATTCACCCCCCCTTTCTTTATTCTTCCACAGCCCAAGGCTATTGTGGTAGAGGACTCTTGTGAAAGATTTAGAAAGTGCTAAACTCAGAGCTGGCCCAATCCAGAGACAGAAGAACTCATCATGGATCCAGAGACAAAAGAACTCATCATGGAAAGCTGTTACCACTTTTCCAGAAAGTTCTTCACTCCTCTTCATTTTTCCCTTGTTCTTCTTTCTCTTCTGGCCCTGATTTCTTCCTCCTCCCTTTTCTGTCTCTCCATCAGAGAGTGTCTTATTACACTCATATTCTTGTTTTTTTTTTTTAATTGGTGCATTATAATCATACATCTTGGTAAAATTCAGAGTGTTAGAGGCTTACATGCACACAACACTTGTTAACCTCTCCCCCAGTTCCCTCCCCACTCCATTTCCCTCCCCACCTTCCCAGCACAGTGATTGACTTCGATAAGTTTACATATGTACATCCTGTCCATTGAGGTGTTTCCCTCTTCAAGTCTTCCACCCCGCTTTCATCCCCCTCAGGTCTCCTCCTTCACTCCACTAATGTTTCTCCTCTTTTTTTCTGGAGTTTCTCCTATATCCCAATTTCTCCCTAGCTTCTACATAATGAGGGAAAACATCAGACCTTTTATTTTCTGTGACTGACTAATCTCACTTAGCATAATATTATCCAGTTCCATCCATTTTCCCTGCAAATGACACAATTTTGTTCTTCTTTACGGCTGAGTAGAATTCTATTGTGTATATATCCCATAATTTTGTAACCCATTCATCTGTTTATGGACATCTCGACTGGTTCCATAGTTTGACAATTATGAATTGTGCAGCTATAAGCATACATATGCATGCATTGCTATGACATGCAAAGCTGTTTAGCTCTCTCCTCTCCTCTCCCACGAGTAGGTTCTGGCACTACTTTGCGTGTCTAAAATATACAAATCCTCTACTAAACAAAGAGCTGTCTACTCTTAGCCATGAAAAAGTCAACTAAACTCTTAAAATTATATATTTTTATTTTTAAATACATCTAGGATTCTATTCTACTAATCAATCAGGCTCCTGTAAGCACAATAGAAGAATATATATTTCCTATTTCTCTAACAGACAGCCAGGGCACAGGTTTTTTGTTTGCTTTCTCCTGGATTTATGTCTAAAGCCAGATAAATAAAGGTTACCCCAGATATGATTTTACCTGTAGCAAAATTAAACAAGTCAGTTATTTTTAAAAGCTTCCCCCAATAAAACCTTGTAAAGGTTAGGCTCCTCTGTGGAAGGCACTTCTCCTTACAGAAAAGTAAATCACAGTGCAAGAAAGCCAGGCTAGAGATACTAGAGTTCTATTTGTGGTACAGAAAAGTAGAAGACAGCGACTGCCCAAGAGAGGTAGCTTGAAGGCTCCTGCATTTTGCACGAAAGTGTTCAAATCAAAGAAGTCTTTCCTAATATTGGAGGGGGGATTGAAATGCATGAGAAGTCAGTATTTTGGGGGGAAGATAGGACATACAACTGAGATGATATCACGACACAACCACCCTGTTTTGCATTCCAGCTTGCAAAAAGGACTGTATTTCCATGGCCCAGGTAAGCTGCATGGAACATGCTGTTCTGCCTGGGACCAGGTGCGGCTTCAGCCCAGAGCCACATAAGCAGGGACCAACAGTGTCCCTGCCCTGTGCTCAGAGCTCCAGGGACAGGCTTCCCACCTGTAGCTCTCCCGGCTGTGCTGACACCACCAGACATTGAGGTCTGCAGGACAATAGCCCCTTTGTCAGGTGTTCTGCACACAAGGACAGCTGTGAGTCCACAGCAATTTCTCCCTGAACTTAAGCTTCCCCATTCTCCCCAGAGAGCCAGCCAAGAAATGACTCCTCTTGGTCTTCCATGTTTCCATGTCAAGAACTGACATTTCATAATGGAGGCTACATGCCAGAAACTCTTGAGAAAACATAATTACTTATGTATTATGAGGAAACCAGAGGTCTATTATTTCAGGAAGCTGCAAGGCTGAAAAATGTATTTTAAGTAAGGCACACTGACAGACCATGTCTTTGTGTGCATCTTTCTGAAAGGCGCTTGGGTCCTCAGAATGAATGGCACATTCCGGAGCTGGTTGGACTGCTATGAAGTATATCAAGGAGGATACTTGATCGTCTGTATCTGGAAAATGATACAATTTACTTAGCATTAAGAGGAGGAAATTCCTCATAATGACTAACATAGCCAACTCACGACTCACTTTCTTCATAAGGAGCCCTCTCAGTGCTGCACTAAGAACCGTGCATGGGAATGCCAATCAGCCCTGTGTTTTGAGCAAAATGAATGACATATTGTAAATGACACTAGCTAAAATAAGTGACCTATAATTAACAAAAGAAAAAGTGAGCATTCACTAGCCAACACACAGCTACACGTGAATGCCACGTTTAATGTTAGCTGTAAACCGGGTCTGTTCTACGGAGAGTATCGAGTCTAATGGGGTGTGACTACATTAAGCAGTGCCAAGGGGCACATGAAGCAGAGTTCAGCTGCCAGCACATCAACCATGCAACCTAAACCCAGTCCAAGTGGCGAAGCCTGTGCAGCTTTTCTACTGAGAGGTGATTGAGTGTGCATGAATGGACCCGATTCTGTTTTATCACCAAGTTGCTGTGTGATGGAATCCTCTGAGTTATCTCAAACACTTGGAAGCTGTTAATACAGCGAAAAGAGCACTCAACTGTCAGATTGCTGTATTTAAAGAAAACGCATGCTGTATGAAAAGGATTTCTACATTAGCAAGTGCTTTCCAGGGTGAGTTTTACTTTAGTTATCATAGAACCAGCATCTTTCTTTCTTTCTTTCTTTCTTTCTTTCTTTCTTTCTTTCTTTCTTTCTTCCTTCCTTCCTTCCTTCCTTCCTTCCTTCCTTCCTTCCTTCCTTCCTTCTTTCCTTCTTCTCTTTTCTTTTCTTTTTCTTGACATCTTTCCATTTTGATAAGCCAAACTCAGAGTTCGTGTGAGACCAGCCAGAAGGGAATTCCTAATGAAGAGAACTAAAGTGAAGAGTTAATAAAGTACCATGGCTAGAAGAGACATCAGGACTTTATAGTATAAACACAGTCTCAAAAGCATTGTTTAAAAAATATTACTTGACAGGTGCGGCTCCTAAAAGATGTCTCATCCATGGTCATATACAACTTCTTTATAAGATGGAAACACTTTGTGGTTTCTTCAAAAAGTTTCAGGGCATCACATTTTATATTCAGTCTTCTTATCAAATGTCACAGAATGGAGTTATTTGACAGATTTCAGAATAGTTGCTATCAACAAACTTTTATGCTCTACTACTTCCCAAAGCAAATAAAAAAATCAAAGCTTCCCTGATTAAGAGGCATGACACATTGGCCATTTAAATAACCATCTGACCATGCTTCAGCCACAGAGCATATACAGGCATCTGGCTCCTGGCAGGATGGTGCCTGCAGCTCTTGGTAGCACAGTCTGTCAGTGCAGCTGGTGTGATCTCCCCGAGTTTAAAGTCCTCGGTGACAGCCATACTGCTTCCTTGACATGTACAGCTCGCAGGGAATAAAAAATGATCAGATAAAGGTTACATATGAGTGCCACTTTTGGAAGAAGTTTCTGTGCAAAATATCATACACTTGGAATGATGCTTTTAATCAAGTCAATGTCGGCGTAGGCACCGACTACTTAGTACTTTGGAAATAGCTCTAGATAAGATAGCCAGTCATTGCTGCCATGGACTCTGCTGTCTAGGGAGTTTGCAGGGACTTGATCTTAAATCTTCACTTTTAAACAATGTATAGCAACAATCAGGCTGTACTGGTATTAGCTGTTAGAAATATCAATGAATAGATTCCTATTTGCTTTTTATTTTATTTTATTTTATTTTATTTTATTTTATTTTATTTTTTTAGTATTAGGTTCTTCCTAATCACAGAGAGTATAATTAGTGAAACAAAATGACACCAATAGGAAGATAGTTTGTGGGTAATACTGACAGCACGGAGGTCTTAGTCTTAGTGGAGAGAGCAGCCATTGTGGTTGAGAGGGTGTGTTGCACAGCAATGCCACTAGGGGGTAAGTCCCATTTCTGCTGCTAACAAGATGCGCAACTGGCAGTTTTCTTAATCTCACTGCACTCTTGTTTCCTTGTTTGGAAACTGAGGCCAGTAATAGTATTTCTCAGCTCTGGTGCTTATGGTCTTTGGATGAAGTAGGATATGTAGATACAGTGAGTACTTGGCGAATGTCGACTTTTAATTACCTCCTCATATTTTATTCCTTTTTTTAAATGGAGAAATGATGGCAGTGGAGAAAGCATGCTGCCACATTGAGATATTGGCCACTCATAATTAGTTCTGCAATGTATCACACCAATGTTTGGAGGTTCCACTCAGCAAAAGATCACAGATGGGCTTTGCCGGACTTATTTATAGCAATGTTGTGAAATGGGGCAGGAAGGATATTTGCTGGTGATAATGTTGGTAATTAAAATTGCAGGTAATGTGCTAACTCATTGCAGTGCTATTAGACCTGCCCAGACAGGAAAGAGAAAGAAAGAGAGGGAGAGAGGGAGGGAGGGAGGGAGGGAGGGAGAGAGAGAGAGAGAGAGAGAGAGAGAGAGAGAGAGAGAGAGAGAGAAGGGATTGATTAATTTACCCTTTCAGGGATATAGGAAATAGTTACAAAAGTACAAAAAAAGTTCATATGTGTTGACAGTGACAATTTAAAGTTCTCAAGATTTGCCCTTTACCCTCTCAACTCACACTTTTAATATCACCTACTTTGCTAATAACTTCTGGTGGATTTTCATGATAATATAAGCTAACATGAGCTAAGAAATACAATGAATATGATCCGAAGCCTTTGCATCTGAAAAAAAAACCTAAATTCAAGTCATTAATACTCCACTTAACATATTTTAACTTTGGGCAAGTTCACCTGGCTCTTTAGCTTGTTGCTAAAGGTTTGAATTTGGATAGAAATTTAGCTAGCCTTTGTCCCTTATTGCTGGGAGGTAGCCTCTAAATCTTTGAAATCTCATGGGTAATAGGGACAATTCTGTTATTCCTTAGGGCCTTATTCCTGGGAGTTTATGCCAAGGACATGAGATGATTTCGAAGGGGGATTGGCTATACTGGAAAGACCAACTATGTGGTCAGAGGGTTAGCATTTGGGGCCACTTGGTATTATCTCATCTTCGGGGGAGAAGAGAAAGAGGCTGAAAAGTGAGTGAGTTCACTTATGCTGCCATTGGTTCAATGAATCATGCCTCTGCAATGAGGTCTGTCTCACTATTATAATCCAAACCACTGACCACACAGCATAGAGGAAGGAAGATTTATTTGTCCATAGTTTTTAGAGATTTCAGAGTTCAGTCCATGTTAGGCTGGGTCTGCAGAACTCTGGGAATAGAAGCAGGAAGCAGAGAGAGAGCGAGTCTGGCTCTGATCTCACATCATGGGGGCTGGAAGCAAGGGGACAAGAAAGAAGAGGCTTCAAAAACAAAAGTAGAGTCCCTAGGGGTTACATACCCAGAGACACCGTCTCCAGTCACACGTCACCTGCCTGGGTTACCACCCAGTAAGTCCATCACAATGAATTCCTCCACTGATGAGATTACAACCCCCATGACTTAATTACATCAACTCTGAACAATAACACATGAGCTCTTTAGGCCACATTATATATGTAACCATAACAAGGTCCCAATAAAATGTCTGGATACTGAAGCTTGGACAAGCTCCCCTGGTAGGTATACACAATACTCAGCGTGAAATGTTATACATCAGTGTGCTACCATGGTGGCACATCCTGGCTGCTCGGGGAAAAGGACACCAGAAGCTTCCCATTTTTGACCTTCCTGTGTAGCCCTGTGTAGTCCTTCTTAGCGACTGTCCTGATTTGTATCTTTCCAAGTATAATAAAACCAGAATTCTAGTATAGCACTTTTCCATGTTTCATGTGTCATGCTAGCAAGTTATTAAACAAGAAGGACAGTGAGAAGCTCTGCATTTGCTCCCAGTTGGTGGGATGTGGCGGGGCCAGGCGATCCTCTAGCTTATGGCTGGTGTATGAGTGGATATGGTCTTGTGAGAGACTGCGACCCTAACTGGTGATGTCTGGCCTACTTCTAGGAAGGGTCAGAAGTCATTTAGCCAGTTACATTTTTGCTCTAGAATTCCAAAGACATTTTCAAGACCATGATAAAGGCATCAGTCTAGCGCAGTGGTTCTCAAAGTGTGACTGCTGGGTCCAGATTGTCTGGGAACTGGTTAGAAATAGAAACGCAGTCTCTGTGCCCCCAGACCTCTGCATCAGACATTCTGGGGTGGGCTGGAATTTTGTGCTATCACAAACCCCTAGCACATCTCAACACAGGTGAGCTTGAGAAGACTGCTCCAGCTGCCAGACAGAGAATCTAGTGCAAGACAGCCTGAGTTTGACTTCCATCCCACACTTCTCTTTTTGTTGTTGTTTTGTCTTGGTGGTACTGGGGATTGAATCGAGAGGTATTCTACCTTGGATGTACACGCCCAGCCCTTTTTATTTTTCATTTTAAAACAGGGTCTTACTAAGTTGTTCAGAGTCTTCATAATTTGCTGAGGCTGACCTCAAACCTCCCATTCTCCTGTCCCTGCCTCCCAAGTGCAGGCATGCACCCATGCACCACCACACCTGGTTTACTAGCTCTGTCATCTTGGGCAAGTTGCATAACTTTTCTGGGCCTGGGTTTATTATCTATGAAGATGGAGATAATGTGAGAACAGCTTCCAACCCCCATGATGTGAGGGCGACTTCTGTCCTTTGTGATGTGGGAGCTCTTTCCATCCTCCACAATATGGGAGCAGCTTCCAACCTCCATGATGTGAGATTGGCCCCCAACCACCATGATGTAAGACCAGCTTCCTGTCCTCCATGATGTGGGAGGGACTTCCGGCCTCCATGATGTGGGAGGGACTTCCGGTCTCCATGATATGATAGCAACTTCCGTCCTACATGATGTGATGATGTGGGGAAGACTCCCGGCCTCCAGGATGTGGGAGCAGCCTCTGTCCATACTCCTTGCCACTGTGACTGCTGACATTTATACTTTAGAGCTGGCTTTCTGGACTGAAACCTTTGAAACTGTGAGTCCCAATAAACCTTTCCTCCTATAAAATAAATGAATGAATAAATAAATAAATAAATAAAATGGCAAAAATAAAGATGGAGATAGTAATAGAATACCCCCACTGAGATATTGTGAAGAGTAAATGCCTTAATGCATGTGCAATATTTAGAACAGAACCTGGAACATGAAAGGCTTTCCCAGTATTAGCTGACATTGCCTAAAAAAAAGAATATAGTTACTTATCCCATGGTGCAGATGAAATAAGATGAAGTATTTGAAACAGACAGTCCACCTGCCCCCACCACACACATCACAGAGAGAAAAAAGATAAATGACATGATCAATTAGTGATCACTGTTTTCAGTATCTAACTTCTACTTCCTTTAGGTATATAACATATACTACAATTATTTTCCTGAAAAGCAAGCAGAAGTTATTTATAATTGAGCTGGCTAAAATTCTCTAAGAAGAACAAACTGTCCCATCTCAGATTCCTTGCCAAGCCAAGTAGGTGTCTGTCATATGTTACCAAGTAATTACATTAAAAAATAGTAATTATATTAGAAATGCCCTCCTAGGTACTGACTTCAAACTAATGCTGATGAGAAAACTAAAATTTGTTCCTCATCCAAACTGAACTGGCTGCTCAAGATGAAATTCAAGTGTTTCTACTTTAATTACCACTTAAGATACTCTTCGTGACATCTCATGATAATTTTAAGGCAAGAAGTACTCTGGTTAATTTATTGATGTTTTTCAGTGAAAAAAAAAGTCACCTTTTTTTTCCCCCATTTCATTCCCTGCATGTGTAAATGCAATGTTTCTCAAAGACTATTTCACAGAACCATCTGCCTCAAAATCCCCTGCAGTGCTTGTGGCTAAAATCCATGCACTGCAGAACAGCCTCAGTTTACCTGTGTGAAGGCCTCAGACACATGTGTGTATGGAAGCTTAGGTAGAACAGGATACTGGACAAACAAACTGAATAAGAAAACTAAAATTCTAAGTGGAGTTTGAAGACTAAAAGGGATAACATTGAAGATGGCATACATTCAAAAGAAAGTGGTGATTGGACATGAGAAAGAGGATGAAGTGGAATGGAATCACAGCCTGAGAAGCCCGGGCCCAGCCACGATGTTGCCCACACAGCCTGACTTTTGTTAGCTAAAGGGCAAAGCTGCAGTGGTTTCAGCTCTTGCTGCTGAAGCATGTGGAGTCCTGTCTGTCCCCTCCTTGGTGCAAACTCTCTAACCCTCTGATGGTATCTGTACAGAACACAGCCTGCCAGGGCCCCGGCTCACCTTTCCTGAGCAGAATATTTATCTTCCCATCATCTGTTCCGAGGGCAACTACATGCCAGGGGCCCTGCCTGCCATTTTTTCCTCCTCAGTCACTTTAGAGTACAAAGGGATTCCCTTGTTTCTACAACTCTCCTAAAGGCCAGGCGTGTCTGAACAATCCAGAGATAAAAGGCACTCTTCCTCCTGTCACTGCACGAAAAGCAAAGATAATCCATTGCTATTCTCATGGGTCCAGTCATGAGACTCCTTTCCCCTTTGAACAGGTGCAGTGAGCAAAATATACTTAGAGAATGTACACATGCAACGAGAGTCTTATCTGTGCTAAAGAGAATTAGTCATTTCTAAATAATCCATAGTTAAAAATAGGAGAAACAGATGACCCGATCCTCAGATGGTTCACAAAGCTTCTGTTAGAGATTTGCTACCACACAACCTTTTTATGAGCCTAGTTGGGACTTGCCAATGATTATATAATTCCCTTCCCCATCATGCCTGTGGGGAAGGTGCCAGCAACTATAAAATGGGCATATCTTCAGAGAAAGAAACTGTCTGAACAATGAGTAAGATAGGTGGCTGGACTGGCCATTGCATGGATGGGAATCACTTCTGAGAGCTCTTACCATGAGAAAACATAGAATAAAAATGAGCCAGTAGGGGGCCAATGGTGTGGCGGCAGTGGTGGTGGTGGTGGTGGTGGTGGTGGAGGTGGTGTGTGTGTGTGTGTGTGTGTGTGTGTGTGTGTGTGTGTGTGTGTGAGATGTTGCTGGGGAAAGGAAAGGGGGAAGGACATAGGAGAATGATAGGATATTATATGCTGAATTGACCATTAGCTAATCTGAAACATTCCTCCTACCAAGACACCCAGAAATGCCAGGCACAATGTGTATAACAAATGAACTTTTAAACCAGAGGTGAGTTTGTAAGAAGTAAAGGAAATTCTCAAGGGTCAAAGGCAAGAAGAAAAACCACAACCAAGAGTGGCCAGTGCAGCTTCCCTGGGGATTTTGCCGAGCGGATAATTAAGAAGCACACATTTAATGATCATGCAAAGGGAAATCATGTGCCTAGTCCAGGTGTCGGATTGGAACTCAAAGCCCTGTTTGTTGCTCATACCTTGGATAGGCTAACTCCCTGATGGGAGCCTTAAATAAAAAGAAGTTATTTGTTGATAAAGACAGAAAATGCAGAAAGTTATCAATCATGGCTTGGGTTTGGTGTGGAAAAACATATCCATAATCTCCCTGAAAATCTGGATTCATAGTCTTCCATAAAGAAGAGTTTAAAGTTTACGTCTTCACTATTTTATGATTACAAATGCCCCAAATATAAAAGCAATCTAAAAGGCTGGAAATACCTCCAAGGTGCTGACAAAATCAAACACTATTATTAGGAGTTGTCTCTTCATAGCTTAGGTGGCAAACTATTCTCATCTACACAAATACCATAATAAACAAGGATCAACTCAAACATTAATTAACAGTAAGTAGTGTCCCAAGGACTTCAGATGATAAAAATAACAGACAAAATGATGAAATGAATATGTTTAAAGATAACAATAATTACAAATAAATGACAACATAGAAATGAACCAGGTCTATCAGCTATGTCTAGGCATAATTGAGAAAAAAGTATCAACAGGATGTCAAGTTGGTTTTTCAGATTCTTCCATGATACTTCTAGTGTGTGTCTTTAAAATAATTTATTTAATCTAGTTCTCAATAAACTGACTGATATTTAATATCTGATCCATATCTGACAGGTAGCCTGCCTTGAGGCAGAGACCCCCAGATCATTTTCTTATTAATTTGCTTGTCAAATGATGTAACTGCACTTGGTACCCACTTCTCTCTACTGAGAATATTACTGAGAATACTAGTCAGTATCATAACAACCCAGGTCAGCAAAACTCCTACCTTGCTTGCTAGTTTATTATCTTTTCTTATACAGACATTTCCATTTCCAGAGCATGGATTTCATTTGCACCTATTAAAGTTCTTTGTTAACTACGTGATTAAAAATTATCCCAATTATGAGATTGAACCCTGTTTGCTATAAAGCATGATTTTAGTTTGGATTCAGGGTAGGCCCAGTTGCAGTGGGAGACAGAATTTTCACTGTCAGACAAGATTACTGAAAACACCTACTGCTGTGTACACCGTACCTGTCTGCATGTGCTTACCTCCAGGTATTTACCTAAAGGAAGTTATTTAGAAATCAAAGCAAATCCAAGCAATATTGAAATGGGTAGAAATTAACCTATAGTAACCCTGTAGACATGCACTTATTCCTGGACCTTTTACTGCAGCACAATCATTGTGGGAAACGGAAACAAGAAAATCATGTCCTTTCCCCGTCTGCCTGTAATTAAAGCATTTAGTGATGTGGATGGGGACCAGCCACTATTAGAGGATTTTGAAAAGGAAGGCTGTTAAATCACTTCTCAGATAGTAAGTTCATGTTAGATGACAGGGTACCTTTTCTTTGCCTAGAAAATGACACTTCTCAGAAATGTGTAAAGACATGAATTGTCAGAGGGAGTTACTATCCTAGTAATTGCTGTCTTTGTAAGAGGTCAGCCTGAACGACTTTTAATAGACTCAGTCATGATGGAAGAAGATGAGGCCGAAAGGACTCAAACTAAGTCAATGCAGGATTTCATGAAGGATATTTATGAAGGGTATTTGTTGTGGGATTTTCAACAGTGAATTGCTGATTCGGCTGAGCTAAGCTCAAAATTAAAGTATTAAAGTAGAACATAGAAGTAACATGGAAGAAAGTAATTATTTTCTTATTCTTCTTTTGCATAGATTGTCACTGAATGCCATTGGGGGATGTTGTTACTATTTATATTTTTTTATTGGTGCATTGTAATCATACATCTTTGTTAAGTACAAGCTGGTAAAGGCATATGTGCACACATTTCTCATTTAACTCTTCCCCAATTCCCAACCTACTCCCTCCCCTCTCCCTTCTTCTCATGTTCAGTTTAGTGATTGACTTTGATATGTTCGTGGAAGTACATCATGCTCATTAGGGTGTCCCCCCTCCCCCCATCACCTTCCTTTAAGTCAAATTCTTTGCTCACCTAAGGATTCTCCTTCTTCATCTGGAGTCCTCTTATGTCCCATTTTCTCCCTAGCTTCCGCATATTAGGGAGAGCATACAATTTTTTACTTCTTGTGACTGACTAATCTCACTTAACATAATGTTTTCCAGTTCCATCCATTTCCCTGCAAATGACATGATTTTATTTTTCTTTATGGCTGAGTAAAATTCCATTGTGTACATATCTCATAGTTTTTTAATCCATTCTTCTGTTGATGGACATTATGGCTGGTTCCACAGTTCGGCAATTGTGAATTGTGTGGCTATAAACATAGATACACATGCATTGGTCTGATAGTTTGGTTTCCATTCTTTTGGATAGATACATAGAAGTGGTATTAAAGGATGTTGCATGACTCTTTTTTTTCTTTTTAGATATGAGTGACACATTCCTTGTTTTTGAATTTCATGTAGGCTTTATCCTGTTTTGTACAATTGCTCAGACAAATTAGTAAGATTCATCAACAGTGAAAAGTTCTGTGCTAGTATGCATGCCCTGTGTGAATTAAGTCTAAAACGATTTACATTGTTCAATATTTATTGAATGTCAAATAGTTGGATTGCTCAGAGACGAACAGCCTTTCTGTGAGGCCAAAAGGAAAATCCTACTCCTTGACCTCATAGGAAGTTGCTATGAGGGGTGAATACTGGTGAACCTGATACTAGCTGGTAAGGACTTGATAAACGAAGACCCCCTTTGGTGGTCTGCATCACAAAGCTACAATGTTTTCCTTAATGCATGCCATTCTAGTTTATCATACTTTGTGCTTAGAATGTTGCTTGTCAACATAGTGGCTTGTGGTTTTGATGGCAATGAATGTCCCTTTACAGCTGGTGGTTCTTTCTGGTAATGCATTCACTGACAATCATCTTTGGCAGGTTACTCACGTTCTCTAAGCCTCAGTGTGATCATGGATTAAACTTAGATGCAGTGTCAACCTGATGACTTAGCTATACCCCTGCAAGGGTACTTCCCATGGTAACAGCAGGGTTCCAAAGGAGCAAAATCATCCTGAGGGATCTGGTCAAGAGTCCTCTCCGCCTGAGGAGAAGGGAATCGTAGGCTCTGCCTGTGCCTTTGTTTTTCTAGCAGAGAGGATGTAATCCAACCTGCCTTCCTAAGTGAGCCACACGGTGCTGAAGGCTCATCAACACCAGTTACACATTCCAACTCACCATGTCCTCACCTTTAAAATGAGGATAACACTGTTTGTATTGGGTTTTCATAAAGATTACATGAGATAATATGTGTGAAAGGCCAGTCATATAAAGATATTTTTTACTTCTGGGCTTTCAAGTGGAAAATAATACTAATGTGTATTTTTGTTTTCCAAGAAAGACTATGGATTGCTTTAGATCATCACTACAACATATGATCCCTAAGATGAAAGTCTCCTGTGACTGTGTTTCCAGGAAAACCATACAGATGTGCTAAATATTCTGGATCTAGCAGCTAACCTTTCCCTGAGACCTAAATTACACAGAGACAGATTATTTTACTCTGGAAGGAGAAGGCCCCCATGCTGCCTGGCCTGTTCTCTACATAAAGGAGGCCTGAGTTCATCTCAGAGACCCATCTGATGGTGAAAGGAGACCTGGGTTTATCTCAGAGACCCACCTGAAAGCTGAGCAGATGAGGTATATGGAAAATGAGAATTGCCTGTATCCCAATAAAGTATCTTTAATGATCCACAGAAAGTGTACTCCTGGGACCCTCTCAGTCCTGGGTAAAGCCAAGGAAGGTTTCCATCTGGGACTCTTATGATTTTGCTCCTACTCTCTGGCCATGTTTTGCAGAAGCTATTTTACAAAGACTGTGACCCGGAGGAGAGCATCATTTCAAAGATACTGTCCTTTCCTGCATCTCCATCATGTAAAAGTTAGCCCTGTCATTAATGCTCCAGTGGTTCCTGAGACTTTTCATTTTTGCATTATGTTTCTCCTTGTTCAGAATGGGTTGAATCCCACTGATTTGTCCTAAGGTTTACTGACTTGGTCTTTTATCGTATCCATTCTCTGGGTGAGCCCAGACACAGAGCTCCGGTTTTCATTACAATTTTTTTTTCCCCCAAACTACATTCTTCCATTCCAAAATTATTCACATTTTGTTTATTTGTTATTGTGGTAAAAGTACACTATAGAACATTGACCATTTAGTATGTTCTAGTTCCTTAAGGTGTAAAGCTTGGTTATAACTTGAGCTATCTTATCTTTTTCCTAAGCAGCTTACTTTTATTTTTCATTGTTGTAAAAAACAAAACAAAACAAAAACAAAACAAAACACATAACATAAAATTCATCACCTGAACTGTTTCTAATCATACAGTTCAGTAGTTGTAAGCACACTCACAATGTTGAGCAGCCAATCTCCAGAACTTTTTCATCTTGCAAAATTGAAACTCTGTGTTCATTAAACAACTCACCAAGCCAACCTTCCTGTATCCTCTGGCAACTACCATGCTATTTTCTATTTATAAAAAAATTTGACTCTAGATACCAAAAATCGTATAGTACTTGAGTTTTTGTAAATGGTTTATTTTATTTAGCAAAATGCCCTTGATGTGCATCTATGTTGTAGCACTTGTCAGAATTTTCTCACCTTTTAAGCATAAATAGTAATATTCACCAGTGGTATATTCCATGCATATCTCACATTTTGTAGATCTACTATCATCTTTCATGGATTCTTCGGTTCGTCCAGCTGTGAGTATTTTATGAATAATTAGGATATCAACATGAGTGAGCAAATATCTTGTCCAGATCTTCTATTGAATTATTTTGGATCTATACCCAGAAATCAAATTGGTGGACCATATAGTAATTTTATATATATATATATATATATTTGAGGAATCGCCATCCTGATTTTCCATAGGTTGTAATACTTTATATTCCCATTAATAGCACATGGGTGTTCCTATTTTTTCATGTCCTAGCCAACATTTGTCATTTTGTTTGGTAATTGTTGTTCTTTGACAGTACTTATCCTAGGTAATGGGAGACTGTATTTCACTCTGTTTTTATTTTGCAATCCCCTAACATAATATTGAGCATCTTTTCATATGCTTTGTATATATTCTTTGAAAAGTGTCTATGCAAATCTATTGCCCATGTTTTTTTTTTTGTATCCGGTTATTTGGACTTTGAGTTGTCAAGTTTTAATTCTTTATATATTCTGGATATTAACCCCTTACTTGATAAATACATAATTTGCAAATATTTTCTCCTCCTTTGTAGGATGTATTATTTATTTATTTTGCCGCACTGAAGTTTTGTATTTCAATGTAGTATAATTTATTTTTGCTTTTATTTCTAGTTTTTTTTGGTGTCATATAAAAAAATAATTGTCAAATTCAATGTCATAAAGCTTTTCCCCTTACTTTATTCCAGTAATTATAGTTTTAAATGTTATATTTGGTTTAGGTCTTTGATCTATTTTGTTAATTTGCACATATGGTGTACAGTAAGAGTCTAACTTCATTCTCTTGTGCATGGATATACAGCTTTTCCATACTATTTATAGAAGAGATGATTTATTTATTTTTTTTCTCTGTTGAGAGATCTTGGCACCCTTATCGAAAATCATTTGATCCTAAATGTGAAACTTTATTTCAGGGCTATTATATTCCATTTACTCTCATCCCAGTCCATTTGTCTGTCTTTATACCAGTGTCAAACTGTTTTGACTACTGGAACTTTGTAATACTTTTTGAAATAAGGAAGTGTGCAATTTCGCACTTTATTAAATTTATTTCAAGATTGTTTTGGCTATTGTAGGACAAAATTAAAAAAAAATTCTGCTAAGATACTATTAAAGTTTTGGTAGAGATTGCAGTAAGTCTGTAGGTTGCTTTGTGTAGTATTAACATTTTAATGTTAAATTTTCTGATATATGAACAACATTTCTTTTCATTTATTTATGTAATCTTTAAGTTCTTTCAGCAACACTTTGTTGTTTATAGAAGGCAACTATTTAACTTCCTTAGTTAATTTTATTCCAAGAAATTTTATTCTTTTTGATATTTTTGTGAATGAAAATTTTTCATATTCTTTTATAACTACTGATTGTTATTTGCATAGAAAACATAACTGATTTTGTGTGTTTGTTTTTATCCTGCAATATTTTTAATCTGTTTATATGTTCTAATAGGTTTGTATGTTTGTGTTTGTGGGGAACAAATGTGTGAAATTTTTATTTTTTTTTTACATAAAACCAAAATGACTTGTGTGAATAGAGATAATTTTACTTTCTTTTCAATTTGGATGGCTTTTATTTTTCTTTCTTCTCTAATTTATCTGAGTAAAGCTTCCAGAACTATGTTGAGAAGTGAAAGCAGGAAAACTCATCCTATTCCTGAACTTAGGGGTATCATTTTCATCTTATACCAGTTATTATGATATTAGCCCTGGGCTTTCCACATCTTTAATATGTTCAGGTATTTTTCTTTTCCTATTTTGCTGCATGTTTTTCTTTTATTATGAAAAGTGCTTTGAACTTTTTCTAATGTTTATTTTTCTTGTACCTATTGAGATGACCATCTGCTTATTTTACTTAATTCATGTGGTATATTAAATTGATTGATTTTTACATGTTGAACATCCTTGAATTCCAGGAACATGTCCTACTTCTTCATGGTATCTTATTTTAATATACAGTTGAATTCTATTTGTGAGTATTTTATTGAGGAAATTTTTTTCAGTATTCATCAGAGATATTAGTCTATAGTTTTCTTTCCTTGTAATTTCTTTGTCTGGCTTTGGTATCTCATTAATAATGGTTTCATTCAAAGAGTTTGGAAGTATTTACCCATCTTCAATTATCTCGTTTATTTGTTTATT
>PVLC010017030.1:0-34435 GCA_004027655.1 Graphiurus murinus
TTGTTAACAGATTTTGGCAAACAATTTTAGAAAATTTAGGTACCCAATATAACAACTTGAAGTTGGAAGAGCTATAATCTTTGAATTAAAGGAATGTAACACCCAAGATTTCCAATATAAATCGTATACAATACATTTTAATAGTATACCAGATATAAAGGACTGAAACATACAAAAACTAAGCTATATCCTCAGGGTTGTATGAACAGCCAGCTTATATTTTACTGCTCAAAAGCTTTTGAATTTAGCCATACTGTTTTCTGCATTTAAACATGTAGTACCTATAACATCTATAATAATCAAAACTAGATAGCTGTCAGAAAATGCACAACTAGCCGGGCATGGTGGCCAGCCTCAGCTATCTAGTGAGGCACTCCGCAACTTAGTGAGACCCTGTTTCAAAATAAAGAATAAAAAATAGGGCTAGGGTGTAGCTAGGAGGTAGAATGCCCCTGAGTTCAATCCCTAGTACTGCAAAAAAAAAAAAAAGAAAGATGCACGTCTAGTTATATTAAACACATAAATAACAACATTAGATGTAAGCTATTAAAAAATACGGATATTTTACAAGTGATATGTATGATTATTTAAATTTAACACATAGCTGTCAATTTTTATGTACAATCAACTTCTGCATCTACTTTTCAACTTGGTGGTTAAAATTAGAGCAAAGATGTAGTCTGGATATAACACCCATAACAAGGTGTTACATTTACTCTAAATCATGCATAAAATTGAAACTCTTGTGATATTCTGGCATATCAGAGTTTTTCTTCTAAGTTACAGCAGATACGGCAAGTTAGAGATTCTTTCATAAGTCTAATGCACATGCTTACTTAGGAAACTAAAATAAATTTAAAGGGATATAAACTAAACTTTTCACTGATTAATCATATATGTGTGTGTTAATACATGTTTTTAACATATGTACATATGTGTGTATATATATATATAATATATATATGTAATTCTTCAGATGGATGAAGTAGATATTTGGTGAATTTACTATTAAGCAGAGGTTGGGGAGAATGAGGGGAAAAGGGATGGAGAAAGGCTGATCAATGGGTACTAAATTGCTTTTAAATAGAAGTCTAGTGTGTAGTGACCATAGAGAGTGATTATTTACTGTATACCTCAAAAAGCTATAAGAAAGGATTTTATGTTTTTTTCATAAAGAAGTGATAAATATTTGAGAATAAAGATAAATTTAACCTGATTATACATTATATGTATGTATCAGAACATTACATTGTACCTCATTGATACATACAATTTATTTTTATTATATATGTTAAAACAAATTTACTTTTAAAAATAAATGAAAAGAGAAACTAAGAAGCCAGACGTTGGGACCTACAAACACCACGGCGAACCAGCGAGCACCTTCAGGACCCCATGCCCTACCCAGACAGTGATCCCCACACCATCCACAGTGACCAGAACATGTGGGATGATCAGTGTAAGTTCCAGAGGGACTGCCCCAGTGCACTGCTCCAGGGCTGGGGAGACCGACTGCACAGTGGAGCTTGAAACAGGACCACTATGAGCACAGCTTCTTGGCGGAAGAAAAGAGGAGCAGAGTGGCTGAAAAGTGAGCAGGGCAATGGGATTGGCTGAACAGAGTCCAGGAGGAACAGGGGAGCTGGCACGCACCGCAAAACTACAGCTGCCATCTTGCATGCCAGCCCCTTTCAGCCAACTTCCTGCCAGCCATCCAGACATTCATTGACCTCTTGCACCCCCAGAGACCAGAGGTGGAACAAGCAACAACAGAACTTCAAGCAGCAGGGATCTGTAAGTTGGATTGCACCCCCAGGGTGCTGGGGCCAGTATACAAAGGATAGACTCAGACATCCGCCCTTCTAGTGCTTAGACAGGAACAGAAGTGCGGAAGAAACAGACCCACAGGCTTACAGTCAACTGATTTTTGACAAAGGAGCCAAAAACATACACTGGAAAAAGATAACCTCTTTAACAAATGGTTTTGGCAAAACTGGTTAACCATATGCAGGAAAATGGAAATAAACCCCACTTTCTCACCCTGCACAAGAGTCAACTCAAGGTGGATCAAGGACCTGGAAGTTAGATCAGAGACCTTGCAGCTACTTGAAGAGGGCACAGGTAAAAACTTTCTCAACAAGACCCCAAAAGCACAAGTTACTTAAAGGAAGATCAATACATGGAATTGCATTAAACTGAAGAGCTTCTGTGCAGCAAAAGAAACTATCAAGAACCTCAACAGAGAGCCTACAGAGTGGGAGAAGATTTTTGCTATTACTCTTCGGATAGAGGTCTAATATCTAGGATATACAAAGAACTCAAGAGAATCACAGCCAAGAAAAAAAATAACCCAATTTAAAAAATGGGCAAAGGATCTAAATAGACACTTCACAAAAGAAGAAATACAAATGACCAATAAATGTATGAGGAAATGTTCCACATCATTAGCAATCAGAGAGATGCAAATCAAAACTACTTTGAGATTTCACCTAACTCCAATCAGAATGGCAATCATCAAGAACATGAACAACAACAAATGCTGGCGAGGGTGTGGAGAAGTGGGAACCCTAATACATTGTTGGTGGGATTGCAAATTAGTGCAACCACTTTGGAAAACAGTATGGAGGATCCTCAGACAAATGGGAATGATCCTACCATATGATCCAGCAATACCACTTCTGGGTATCTACCCAAAAGAATGGAAACCAATCTATCAGATCAAAACATGTGCATCTATGTTTATAGCTGCACAATTCACAATAGCCAAACTATGGAAGCAGCCAAGATGTCCATCGACAGATGAATGGATTACAAAACTATGGGATATGTACACAATGGAATTTTACTCAGCCATAAAGAAGAACAAAATCATGTTCTTTGCAGGGAAATGGATGCAACTGGAAAACATTATGTTAAGTGAGATTAGTCAGTCTTGAAGAGTTAAGAAGCATATGTTCTCCCTAATATGTGGATGCTAGGGAGAAGATGGGGCATAGGAGGGTCTTCAGATGAAAAAGTAGAGACCCTCGATAAGCAAAGAAGGTGATTTAACCGAAGGGGATGGACGGGGGTGGGGGGACACCCTAATGCACACGATGTACTTACACAATTATATCAAGGTCACTCACTCAACTGAACTTGAGAGGAAGGGAGGGCGAGGGAGCGGGGTGGGAGATTGGGGAAGGGGTCAAATGAGAAATGTGTGCACATATGTCGTTATCAATATGTACCTAGCAAAGATGTATGCTTACAATGCACGAATTACTACAATAAAAATATGGATAAATTTGGTAGTATATAAATAATGTCTTTATAATGTTATTCTATTTGGTGGTTTTTTTATTGTAAGCTTCTTGAATTCTCTTATATTCTAGATATTACTCCTCTATCATTGGAGTATCTGGCAAAAATCTTCTCTTATTCTGTCAGCTCTCTGTTGAGATTCTTGGTAGTTTTCTTTGCTGCACAGAAGCTTTTCAGTTTAATGAAATTCCACATAGTGATCTTCATTTTAATTTCTTGTGCCTTTGGGATCTTGTAAAAGAATGGACAAGTGAACTAAATAGACACTTCACAAAAGAAGAAATACAAATGGCAAATAAATGTATGAAAAAATGTTCAACATCATTAGCAATCAGAAAGATGAAAATCAAAACTACCTTGAGATTTCACCTAACCCCAATTAGAGTGTCAATTATTAAAAACACAACAATAAATATTGGTGAGGATGTGGAGAAGTAGGAACTCTAATACATTGTTGGTGGGATTGCAAATTAGTGCAACTACTTTGCAAAACAGAAGAATCAGAATGAAGCTACCAGATGACCAAGCTATACCACTTCTGGGTATCTACCCAAAAGAATGGAAACCAAACTACCAGAGTAATGGATGCATATCTCTTTGTAGCTTCACAATTCACAATTGCCAAACTTTGGAACCAGCCAAGATGTCCATCAAGAGAGGAATGGATTACAAATCTATGGGATATGTACACAATGGAATTTTACTCAGCCATAATGAAGAACAAAATTATGTCATTTGCAGGGAAGTGGATGGAACTGGGAAATATTTTGCTAAGTGAGATTAGCTAGTTACAAAAAGTGAAAAGTCAGCTGTTCTCCCTAATATGCAGAAGCTAGGGATAAAATGCGACATAGGAGAGACTCCAGACAAAAGAGGAGAAATCTTAGGGAAGGCGACCTAAGTGAGGGAGACAGGAGGGAGGAAGAAGGAAACACCTCATTGGACGTAATATACATGCACAAGCTTATCAAAGTCAATCACTGCGCTGAGCACTGGAAGGATGGGAGGAAAAGGGAATGGGACCAGACCCGAGGGAGGGCTCAGTGAGTGCTGTGTGCATGTATGCCTCTACCACCCTGAAATTTATCAAGATATATGATTACAAGTACCAGTTTAAAAACAAAGAATAAAGAAAAAAAGTTATTCTAAAAAAAATGTAATTGAAGCTGGACATGGTTGCACACGCTTGTAATCCCAGTACTTGGGAGGCTGAGACCAGAGGATCTGGGTTCGCAGCCAGCCTCAGCTACTTACTGAGGCTCTCTGCAACTTAATGAGACCCTGTTTCAAAATAAAAATTACAAAATAGGACTGGTGGTGTAGCTTGGAGATAGAATGCCCCTGGGTTCAATCCCAAGTAGCACACACACAAAAAAAGTAATTGAAAATGCTTTAGAGTAATAACTATAAACTCATAAAATTTTCTAGTTCTTATAGGTTTCTAAAACTATATGAATTTAATAAACTAACATAAATATTAGTTCAATAAGTTTTCCTGGGTACTTTCTGCATAATTTGATTTGACATAGCTTTGGTAGTACAGAACAGAATCAGCTAATTATGGGTCAGGGGCCAAACTGGATCTGCTACCTGTTTTTTAAATAACACTTTCTTGGAACACAGCTCCATCTATTCATTTATATTAATTTCCTATATGTATTTTCTCTTTATAATAACAAAGCTATGAAATTGCAACAGAGACTGAATGGCCAGACCAGTAAAGACCTTTACTCCCTGACTCCCCAAAAAGTTTGCCAAATTTCATATAGAGGAATATGTGTACATGAGGAAAAAGCAGAACAGTATATATCATTTTTAATATATCCAAGTATCATCTATATTAAGCAATACCAATATAACAGGTTCTCTTTTGGTATTTCAATATATTTAACTATAGTGAGTGAGGAAACAGCACTGTCAACTTGCATGATTTTTGTGAGAATAAGAAACATTATATGTAAGCATCCATGTGCCAATATTACTCCATGTTTAAAGATTCTGTAAGTATTTCTCAAGATAATGAGCTAAAATATATCTGTTAGCATGCACTGAGCACATATCAAATGGAAATAAGTCAGGCGTTCTCTGCTTAGATAGATGTAAAAAAATTTGTAATGAGTTTCATCTATCATCTTACTTAAAATGTAACAATAAAAACATCATAAATTTTAGGACTGAGTCAGCTCTTTATTGTCTTAACAGTTTTAGAAATTAGCTTTTATAAACTGTTCTGGTGGAATTTTTGTACTTTCTAACTATCATATATTACTGAATTTAGTATCCTTAGCATGAGACAATCATGAATTGGTAGAAAAAGGCTGGATTCTGAATATATTTTGAAGGTAAATTCAATAAGAGTTACTAACTAATAGGGTGTAAAATGTGAGAGGGAGCGAGGAGCCGGGCGTGGTGGCGCACGCTTATAATCTCAGCATTTGGGAGGCGGAGACCAGAGGATCCGGGTTCATGGCCAGCCTCAGCTTCCTAGTGAGGCACTCCGCAACTTAGTGAGACCCTGTTTCAAAATAAAGAATAAAAAATAGGGCTGGGGGTATAAGCTCGAAGGTAGAATGCCACTGAGTTCAATCCCCAGTACCACAAAAATAAAAAAATAAAAAAATAAAAAAGAGAGAGAGGGAGCGAGGAGTCAAGGATGATTTCATCACTTTTTTTCTCCTGAAAAACTGAAAAAATAGAGCTGCTATTGACTTACAGGGAAAAGGCTATGTATCATAGATTTTTTAAGGGGGAAGGATTCAGGAATTCATTTTCTAACATGTTAACTATAACTGTTTAAAAGACATGTGAGTAATTTTATATTCATACCAACCTAATACTTCAGAGCACACATAGAAATTACATACAGACTTTTCTCAACTGCAAAAGTGCTTTTAAACTGTGCAGGTTAAGACCGGATGACAGAAACTTATTTTCTTGTGCATTCAAAAAATCCCTTAAAACAAATATCAGAAGGAAAATTGAGCTCATGTAATAATCTCTTAATGCCTCAGTTTCCCATACTAGAACATCAACTAAATTTGAATATTTCCTGAGGATATTGGAGTGACAGAAAAATGATTTATATTGGAATAAATTGCTTTTATTATATGTGTAGAGAGATGACTATTTCTGCAAATGCATACATAAATTTAAATATATTTTCAAAACAGTAACTGTGTAGCATTTCCCACTCTCTCACTATGGTGTTATGAAGTCAATTTGATTTCCCAAATGAATGAACATTCTCATACCATTTTACTCATGCATTGAGGAAATGAATGAATTGTAATTTATGGGAACATCATGCAGTTATCACTGGGGGAAGGAAGAAAGCTATATATAAATGTACACATTTTTTATTTCCTTAAAACTATCCGAGTCACCTTCAATGAATATTAGGTTCATTCCACATTACTATTTCTTAAGATGAATTAAAAGACTGCAAAACTTTATTGTTTCTTCTGTGAATGGCGAAAGAAAGCTTCCATTAAAATAAAGAAAAGTAATTCAACAAATACAAAATAAGAAAGTGGTAGTAAAATTATAAAACAAAATTTACTCTATAATTATGAATACTGTATTCGTTGTTGAACAGAATTATCTGGATTTGTAATACATTACTTCCACATTTAAAACACCCTATACAAAAAAAAATCACTTTCTTAAAGTATAAAACCATGTTAGAGGGATAATGAAATAGGAACAACAAATTGTCAGACAATTATACTGTGTCTATTACTTCAACTCTTGCTTCTTATATGCATGTGAGTATGAATCCTAGTGTTCTCTATCTTGGCACTTCCAGGCAATAGTGAATCAAATAGATGTATAATTTGACATGAAAACTTCTAAATATTTTGTGATATGGTAAGTTTTTAAACATAATAAAATAAATGTTACAGTATTAAAACTGTATTATACAGTATTATAGAATTTTGTGTGCAACATAATGAATTAATCTTTTTATTATATCTACAATAATCTAGTAATTATTCATTTTCCTTAAATATATTTCACTACATTGACTATATTCATTAAGTTTTTGTGTGTTTAAAAGCTGTTTGAGATTGTATGTTTTAGCTACATTAAGTACTTCAAAGTTTTATATTACACTCATATTTAACTATGAAAGGATATAAATATATTAAAAGATGAATAGAAAGTTAAAAGTAAATTTCAAGATAATTGGAAATTAAATTTTTTTCACTGTTTCATGAATTGCTTATTTTTTGTTTTCCTGGGAGAAATAATAATTAATCTGAATTCCTCCCTAGTGAAGAGCAAAAATTGATATGTAACATTATTTTTACTTGACCTAAAAGGATAGTATCTACACTGTGATTTTGCAAAGTACTTTTTATCTTACTAATTTAATATAAGTGACCTATATTTATGTATAACAATAATAACTATGAGACTTAATAACATTTCATTAAAACTATATTGCAAATATTTGTAATCTCCACCTTACAAAGTTAGCAATTCTAAGTATTATTACTTAGAAAGCCTAAGGTGCTCTAACATGGTAAAAGTATTTTCATTTTTTTGTTTTGTCTTTTCCATAGCTACCCTCAAGTCATTTAGTAACTAGAAAACAAATGTTCCTGGAAGTATTACATTTTATACATGATTTATAAGTATTAAAATAGCCTGTTCTCTTAAAATTCTTGCTCTAGCTAATGTGATTCACATATCATATGTAACAGAATAACAATTTTTATCGTTTGTCTTTGATGAAAATGTCTTTATTTTCCCTATTTGAAATACTTTCTAATAAACAAATGGTTGAAAAGAGAATAACTAAAAATCTGTATATAATTTCAATAATTTATTGAATACCTAAAAGAAATGAGATTACTTTCAAATATTTATTGCTGGGTACGGTGGTACATGCCTGTAATAGTTGGGAGGCCTTGCCTGTACTTGCCTGTATACTTGGGGGGCTGAAACAGGAGGATTACAGATTTAAGGATAGTCTCAGCAATTTACCCAGACTCTCAGCAACTTAGAAACACCCTGTTTCAAATTAATTAATTAGTTAATGATTAATTTTTAAAAATAGGTCTGGGAGTATATCACAAAGGTAAAATGCTCCTGGGTTCAATCTCCAGTACCACAAAAACAAAACAACAAAAAAAATCTTTTTTTTTCTTTTTTTTTTTTTTTTTGCGGTACTGGGGATTGAACTCAGGGGCATTCTACCCTCGAGCTATACCCCCAGCCCTATTTTTTATTCTTTATTTTGAAACCAGGTCTCACTAAGTTGCAGAGTGCCTCACTAGGTAGCTGAGGCTGGCCATGAACCTGAATCCTCTGGTCTCAGCCTCCCAAATGTGCTGGGTTTACAAGCATGCGACACCACGCCCAGCAAAAAAAAAAAATCTTTTGTTTCATAAAATATTTTCTTGCATAAGAAAATAAAATCCCCTAGTGCTAATTGGTGAAAAATTTTGTTAATTTGATTTCATCAGCAGGGATGTTTCCAAAGACCAAAGTATTTAAAAGATATTTTTCAAAAACTTGAATGTTTTTGTAATTTAAGCAGTCTGTCTACAATAAAATTAATAATGTTTTCATTATTAAAATTAAACAGACACATGCTGTTCTTTTTTTCTCATTCTATGATTAGCATCAGTCCTCATATACCAGTCATTTCATTATTTTTCATAAACACCACATAATATATCAAGATATATCTTTATTTCACCAGAAACATGAATGCTTATTTTGAAATAAATATAATTGAAATATACAGTACAAACAGATGATTTATATTTACACATAAATATGACTGTGTTAAATTTTCAAAGCTTATTTCCATTATTAATGACAAAATATAAATTTTCTTCAGAGACATTTTTCTTTTTTTTCAGTACTGGGGATGGAACCTGGGGGCATTCTACCTCCAGGCTACAGCCCCAGCCCTATTTTTTTATTCTTTATTTTGAAACAGGGTCTCACTAAGTTGAGGAGGGACTCACTAAGCAGCTGAGGCTGGCCATGAACCCGGATCCTCCAGTGTCATCCTCCCAAATGCTGGGATTATAAGCGTGCACCACCACACCTGGCCAGACACATTTTTCTAATTAATTTTTTATTTGTTTTAAAGTAGAAAGTTTAAAAATGTGATAATTGCATTGGTATTTTTGGCTAATACAGGCTGTGTTGCCAGTTTTTATTTTTCTTATATGTATACAGAAAAAGTATTTTGTTTTTCTTTTTTCTTTTATATTTTATGATGCTTAGTTTTATGGGTCAATTTGGATAGGCAACATTATCTAATTATTTATTATACTGATCTAGGTATTTATGTGAACATATTTTATAGATGTGGTTAGCATTCATAATTAGTTGATTTTTACAAGTGTATCTATTTTATTTTATTTTAATTTAATGTACTTTTTTGGTGCATTGTAATTTTACATTATAGTGTAATTCAAAATAATAGAAACATAAATGCACACAACATTCAGTGTGTTTCCCTCCAGAACCTACCTGCTCCCAACCCTTCCACATAAATATTATTGAGATGGGTTTTGATAACTTTGTATTTGTTCATAGTATTATTTGAACTTTTTTATTCATCAAGCCTTCAATTTTAGATAAACTTTTATCATGTTTACAAATTACTCCATAACTGACCTCTACCTTAGATATTTTGTGACATTGAATTAAAAAATATTAACATATCATGAAAAAAATGAAACATTGAATAAGCTACCACAATAGATTCTCTATTAAATATCAAATAAGTGTATATTTGTAGATATTCACAATTTTTATTCATAGTTTTTTTGTTTTTGAACATAGCAGAAGATTATAGGTATATGGACACTCTTTAATATATCTACCAATTAGCATCATTAACTATGATGGATAGTATTGTATCTTCTAAAAAAATATATTGTATTAACACAATGAATCAGATACAGAAAGACAGATATCACAAGATCTTACTCCAAAGTGGAATCTTAAAAATTTGATCTTATAAAAGTTGTATAGAATAGTGGTTACCCGGCTGCAGGGGAAAAGGTCATGCAAGAGACTCAAGTTTCTGCTTGATAAGAGAAATAAGTTCAGATGTTTTTTGCACCAGAGAGTCAATATAATTGATAATAATACATTCCATATCTCAAAAGAGAAGACAAGAGTTAAAATGTATTCATCATAATGATATAAATGACAAAAGTCAAGGTGATTAATATACCAATTATTCTGAGTTAATCACTATCCAACATGTACATAAATCAAAACATAATATTCTACCTCCTAAATATGTAGAAATATTGGGTCAATCAAAAATATAAAAAAAGTGCTGGAGATGTAGCACAATGGTTCAGTGTTTGCCCAGCACACACGAGGCCCTAGGTTTGATCCCCAGCACCAAAAAAAGTAAAAAATGTATAAAAAATACAGAAAATTTTAGTAAGTTGTCTTCCCTAATCATTCTTGTTACAAGTTAATTTTTTTTGGTTTAATTCTTCCAAAAGATGGTTTGTCACTTACTAATATATTTTATTTCAATGATATGTAGGAGGGTATATGAGTTAGGATAAAAAAAAATTGAGGTTTAAATGTTATTTTTCATTGTGAAATTTTGAGAGGTGAAAAGACATGCTTAAAAATATTTACCATCCTTCACATTTTGTGCTTTATATACATTAAATATTTATATATAAGGAGTAAACCTATTCTGCCAATATAATTTTATTTTATTTTAAAGCCTGAAATATTTTGTTCTTAGTGCTTCTAATAAAATGCAATAACTTTTATATTAGGAAAACAATATTAATGATATATACTCACTGCCATTACTAACAAACTAAGAGGTAATTTAAAAATGGTATGACAGTAGTCATACTATATTTAAAACATCAACTCCAAAAAGAGTAGTAGTTGTATCATTGTCTCCTTATTTAAAATCAGGTTTTCAAATATAAAATTCCTATTTTTGAGAGTATAAAGAGGATAATAATAAAAGTAAATTACTATATATTTTGTGCAGTGGTGTATATGTGTGCAATTTCACAAAATGTGCTTCAAATTATTTCTTATTTCAATCTCATCTGAGCAACAGTAAAAATTGTTGCTTACTTACAATCATAGAACATACAAAAGCTATAGGATGTTACTCTCATAAGTGCATAGCATTGTATAAGACTTTACCATAGCAGACTATTGAGAAGGACTCTTCAGTTAGCCTTGAAGCATGAAGCTATGGTGATAATTCTAGCAGAAGCCATTGTGCCATCCTTTCAGGAGCCTTTTGTGTTTTTCTTGATCAAAAGTATATTGATGCATCAATTGTTAGATCATAAATAATAAGGAATCTGTTGTTATTTTATGTTTTTTCATTATTTCAAAAACTGTACTAACTATGTGTTAAAATCAAAGTCAAGGAAAAAAGAAAACAAATGTGGAAATCCCCTGATGTTTCTTCTAATCAGAATATTCTTTCCCCACATGAATGGCAGATGTGCTTCTGTATCCAACATTACAAATCACACATCTGTTCTCCAGTGAAGATGTTTTTAAGTTTCCACTTCTAAAGTAACTTTGTCTTCTTTCTCCTTGTGTTCTGTTATCATGATGTAATCACTATCTTAGGTTATCGATTGATTGCTCAGTTGAGTGATTGTTCTTTTGAATTTCCATAAAAACTTAAGCTCCATGGAAATAAGGGCCTTGTTTACATCTTTCTTACATCTTTCATCACTGCTGTTCCAAAAGTAGTCTCTCAGACATGGTTGTTATTTAAGGAATATGTGCTGAATGAGAAGAAACTATGGGGGGAAAAAGTTGCTAATTTCACCCAGTGATTGGGATGTCTTTTATAAGTTGCAATAATTGAGAAAATTTGTATGAACTCTTAGAAAATAAAATATAGAAACAGTTTAAGGAAGATAGTTGCTGGAAGTAGGATATAATTCTAGCATTACAATTAGAACATCTTTGCTGGGTATGGTGGTACACTCCTTGGTATCTGGAGGCGGAGAATTTGGGAGATGGAGAGAGGAAGATTTCAGGTTCAAGGCCAGCCTTACAACTTAGTAGGACCCTCATCAACTAAGCAAGACCTCTTTCAAAATACAAAATAAAAAGGGGTAAGGATGTAGCTCAGAAATAGAATGATCCTGGGTTCAATCCTTAGTATAAAACAAATAAAAATTATTAGAACATCTAAATTTATTCAACATAAACAGAAACATGAAGATAAATTTATGATTTAGAATGCTTTCTAGACTTATTTAAAATTCATTCTTATCATATTCTTATTTATCAATATAAAATTACATTTACAAATTAGATGTAGCTGCATTATTCCATAACTACAATACATGCATGTATATTAAATGTATTAATATCTACTAAATATCGCTATACTACATTTTCCTCAATAATTACACTAAAAGGGAAAAAGTAAGACTTTGTAACTGAAAGTGAGAGATTCATTAACTTCCGTGAAGTATATAGGACATGGAAACTGTACTATTTAAAGAGTTGCCATAAGCTGTCTTGAAATAACTGAAGATTTGGCTATGTCTTTTTTCCCTGAATAATGGGGAACAAATAATAAATTATATTATTGTTTCTTTTGTTTCTTATGAGCTTTCAGTTATATATTTTAGTTTATTTGAATATTTTCATGTGCTGCATTATCTCTTCACAATTGATAAAATGGGTCTGCAATTAAAAAGATATTGAGCTATATGAAAGCAGAAAAAGGTACTTTCAGAGAATGAATGTTAGTTTGTTCTTGCATTTACTTGACAAAGGAAATATAATTCTATTTGATTCCATTCAAGGTCCTATCATTTGGCATTCTGTAGGTGTCTATAGATTAGGAAATTGAAAAGCGATATTGGTACCAAATATATGGAAAAATGTTTCATTATGTAATAATATTTTCAAGTATGCAGTTGAATGGGTATATTTACCAGTTATATGACTTCACAGCTAGTAAAAAGTTACATTCAATTATTTTGAAGTATTATATAACCCAAAGTCAATAATTCTACCTCTTCGTTTGTTGTGTGGTCATTAACCATTACCAACAAGCTAAATATTATAAATCTCTAATTTTAATAATATAATAAACTGGGAACAATAATATATGTTGCTACAATCAGATAAGAAAAGCTATTGTGATAATGTAGATAGTAAACCTATTGGATATTCCTATTCCCTGCTAAGTAATTTGATTGTTCCACCATCACATCACTAACATGAATTTCAAATTAGATTTAGCAATTAAAGTACAGAATACATTATTTTAATAATTGAATTTTTGGTTTTGGTTATTTCAAGATATATCTCACGAATTCCCTGGGATCATTTTCCCAATTACCCAAAACATAAACAGCTGATATCTGACAGATTATTTCTTACTATTTCCAACAAAGAGTAAAATAATCTAGGTTGTACAAAACAAATAAAATATATAAAATGTATATACACGTGTACATCATCCCTCAAGGGATTGGCTTTTACAAATGAGAGGGCTTTCTGGACAAATCTATAGGTCAAGCCAACAGCAAGGTGGAAAGTCCATCAGGAGCTGACATTGCAGTCAGTCAGCAAAGAAAACTCCTTTTTCTGGGAAACTTCAGTTTTTGCTCTTAAGATATTTCTACTGATAGGACAAGGTCCTCTCCAGTTATTGAAGGTTATCTCCTTCACTTGAAATTAACTAGTTGTAAAAAAGTTAAAGATGGTATATTTTCTCTCTCATGTGGAAGCTAGAGAGAAATTGGAAAACAAAAAGAACTTCATATAAATGAAGAAAGATATCAGTAGAATAGTGAAAGGAGATTTGGGGAGGGAGGTAGGAAGAGAAAAAATGAAGACTTGATGAATAAAAAGCTCAAATAATGCTATGTACATATACACAGTTGTCAAAACCAATCTCAAAAATTTTCCTCTCTCCACCTCCCTCCTGAAATCTCTTTTAACTATTCTACTGATAGAAGAAGTAAGCCAGTTGTCAACAGATTTAAAAAAGCAGCATAGTTTCATTATTAATAAAATTTGGGCTTTATTTACCAAAATGGCGACTTTCTTTGTATTCTATATTTGTTTGTGTGGGTGTATGTGTTGAAAGGTTAGTGTTAGTGTGAAGATTATAATTAGATTTTTCAGTTTGGTTAGAAAAAAACCTCAAGTTTGCAATAAAAATTTCAGAAGCTATCACAAAGAAAGTTTCGTAAGTATACCCTATTGCCTAAGAGGACCTGTCTGTATTTAAAATATTTGAAACAAAAACTGGCGAGTCAACCTCATTGATACTTTTACTTTTTTGGTATGAAACATTTCCAAGTGGATATATTCAGGCAATGGCATGAAACCTCACATTTTTATTGTTAAACTGAAATTCATTTTACTAACCGAATAATAGATATTGTCTTTTATCTTTTGACGGCCTCTCCTGTCACTGGTTTTGTCTTGGCCTCTACTTGTTGACATCCCAGTTTTCTGCATTACTCTTTTTTTTTTTTTTTTTTTTTTTGTGGTACTGGGGATTGAACTCAGGGGCATTCTACCTCCAAGCTATACCCCCAGCCCTGTTTTTTATTCTTTATTTTGAAACCAGGTCTCACTAAGTTGCGGAGTGCCTTACTAGGTAGCTGAGGCTGGCCGCGAACCCGGATCCTCCGGTCTCAGCCTCCCGAATGCTGGGATTACAAGTGTGCGCCACCACGCCCGGCTTTTGCATTACTCATCTTGAAAGAGTGAACACTTGTCCCATCAAGGAACATCCAATATTGTGATCCCATACTCCAGATTTATTTGTTTTACATTGCAATGCAATTATTCCTTTAAGTTCCAGGAGACAAAGAACTAGCTTTGCAGTAATCTACAGGGCAGAAGTTGTTACCTATTTTATTCAATACCTAGCACCTATCACAAAAGTAAAGTAGAAGCATATTAAATATTTGTTAATTAAAGAAGTCAGAAAAAGAAGCCTGTGTAAGCATGTGCTTTATATTAATCATTTTTATTTAATAATCTGAGAAAATATAGTGCACTTAAGTGTTTGTCTTAGAATAGCTCTTCCCTTAAACCAATCACTGACTGTATGTTTTGGGGATCAAATATCACTTGATGTTTTATATGAGAAAAGTCCCTTCGATGACACAGCTATTTAACAAATATGATATACCAGGCATTAACTGAGTAAAAATTTAAAAAAAAAGAATCGAAATATGTATTACTAATGTTGATATAATTAAGCTTTAAATATTTTAATTCATAAAGTTTATTTTTGTTTTTAGAGTACAATACATAAAGTGCAACACAATACTTTCTTCCTATCCATTTTTAAATTCTAGTCACATTGTTGAACAATATATAGTGAATATTAACATAATGTTCATAATTAACATAGATAAAGTATTAATCAAAACAGCCTGTGTCATTAATATGTTTTATTTGTTCTTAATTAAGCCCCTATCAAGCACTAATTGCAATTACTCTAGAGAATCCTCAATATATTATTTATACTCATGTTCTAGTAGTGAAAATGTGAATGAGTGGAAAAATTATTTAAAATAATAATGCAGGTACTGCAAAATATATATAGTGAAACAGAAATATTTGTATGAATTCTACTGAGCCATTTCAGTAATGAATTTCAGCATCTTCTGAGTTATCAAGGTCATTTCTGAATTTCATAGCTATTAAAGGAATTGAACATGATTAATTGAAATACAATGAAAATACTCTTATTGGTATAACTCACCTGAATTTTTAAATAAAAATGACATTTTTAGCAAACTAGTATGCTTTTTTAATTTAGATTTTTGTAATAAATAATTTATCTTCTCACCAAGGTCTATACTTTCAAAATAATTTTTGAAAACATATTCATTGCAAACTATCAACATTAGGCCCTATTACTTTGAAATAGACATTTTTACTTGGATTACAGATTTAAGATGATATTGTAAACAAAATTCTATTACTACATACATAACTCTATTCCTATAGAAAGTATAATATGGAAAGAAAAATTATCATAGGTGTCTCAGACTAATAGTGAAGATGGAACAATGGAAATTCTCAGGATATCCACAAATAATTTTGCTATTTCTCACAACTCCTTTATAGCTACAGTTTACACTATGTAGATACACATAAATCTTTGAAGCACTATTGAACATTAAGTGTAAAATAATATTAACTTCTGGAGATTCTAGAATGTATCCATGGCTCATGAGTCAGAGTAAGCTTAGTGGAATCAGGTGATAAATAACTTTTGATCTAAGTTTACCACACAGTAGCTAGATCAGATCTATCAGTCAACTATATTGATTTCCCCCATACCTTGTGTGTATTACTATACCAAATATTTTTACCAAGTGGAAAAACACCTACAATGCCATCCTAAAACAGAAGTAATGGCTATCATGGTAATAGAAAGTCAAGTGGAAGAATTTGATAACTCCTACATCTTATCAAAGTAATAAATAGAAAATTTTTTCTGATCATATAACTTTAAGAGAATTATGATAATTAGTGTCATATTGAAGGATTCCAGGGTTAAAGGATCTGATCTTTATCTAATCCGTATTTCTATTCTCTAGTATAAGTAATAGGTTGCATTTGAGAATGGCAGTATATTGTTTTAAGACTCATCATCTGAAGATGCAATTACACCTATTATTTGCAAGGTGAACTGATTGCCTCAGCATATAAAACAGTTTCTGGCAATCATTTTGTAGTTCTTAGGATGGAAAATATCATTATCTTAATTCCAAAGAACAAAGAACAAAGCAATCTGTTAACTTTATCTGGAATACATAGCAATAAACATTTCCTATATGATCTCCAAGTTCACCATTGTAAGTTCAAGGTATCTTTGTCATAAAAAGATCTCACAAAATATTACTATAAATATTTAAGGTAAATAATGCTATTTGGACCTATAGGTTAGTTCCTAATTGCTGTGACAAGATAATTTCATGATAGAGATTAGTCATAAAACATAGGATCTGCCACCTTGATAAATTTTCTAGTTGTTTATTTGCCTGAGAAAAGCTCGCTATCCTTTCCAAAGTAAAGAACATTTCTGTACCTTGCACCCTTTACTACTACAGAGCTGGAATGTGGTAGGTGACTTTCTTGGATTTTTGAAAGCATGGTATTTTTTTTTTTTTTTTTTGTGGTACTGGGGATTGAACTCAGGGGCATTCTACCTCCGAGCTATACCCCCAGTCCTATTTTTTATTCTTTATTTTGAAAGTTGCAGAGTGCTTCACTAGGTAGCTGAGGCTGGCCCCGAACCCGGATCCTCCGGTCTCAGCCTCCCAAATGCTGGGATTACAAGCGTGAGCCACCACACCCGACTCAAAGCATGATATTTCTAATGATCTCATTTATACTCTATATGACCTAAACAATTGGCAAGGTCAAGTAGGCTTTAGAGTAAGGCCAGGCTTTCTAGCTGGTTTTGACTGCAGCACCACCACTCAGAATTTATGGTTGAGAATATCAAAATGTCTGTAATGAATGGGGATGTTGCAAGGAAGCTATAGAAGTCCTTGATAGCAGAATTACAATGGAGTTCACTGGGTTGGGAAGCCAAACTATTTATAAAATATTATTCCCCATTTGAAAATAGGTATTGGTCTAAAAAATTGAACTTAAAATCTGTATGACTAACCTGTAGGACATTGACATTTGACCTGCTTGGATACTATATGATCTATCTAATATATATTGGATATTCCTACCTGTATTCCATCATATGGTTGGTACACACTAAATTACACAAACTACATGTTTATTCTTTCTCAAATGTTATTTGAAGAATACTTGCTTATGATTACACATTCAAAAATTTTTAAAGGGAAATGTAAATTTTTAAAATATTTTTTTAAAAATCTAAAAAGACTAGAATCTGGTCCACAGATCAATTTTCATGACATGCTGAAAACAGTTGTAAGATGTTGTTTTGGTTTAATTCAATTCAAAGTTGATCTATCAAGGATCAAGGGAAAATATATGCTTTTGAACAGAATATATTATTATAGATTTCTGAAAGGAAGATAAAAATGAGCATCCACATGGATGCATGAGAAATAATTACAGAATGTAAACAACAAACTTAGAAGAAATCAGATTGGAGGGCTGGTAATAAAGGAAGGTAGAATATTTCAATAGAAAACTACTCAAACATGTTTAATTTATAAGAATATTTTTGACCCAGGTAAATTCTATTGTCTGTAGAACTCTACTATGGAAACTGATCAAGTGTAAAGGTTATGTCAATCATTTTCAATGCTCAGCTTACTTAATATGCTCATGAACAAAGTAGGAAAATGGGAAAAAATGGAGATTATTATGCAAGAAATTAAAAAATATAGATTATCTATACTAGAATTATTCTAATTACCAGAACTTCTCAATGCTTAAGTGGCCTGTGACAGAGAACTGCCTGAGCATCTGATATGGTTCCGTAGGCCAGAGTGGATGAGGAGACCATTTGATAGCAAATAGATTCTATTGAACTGTTCCTTCAGTGAAGGGCCAGTGATATATTCTCATGGAAAGAGATCTTATACTTGGATTTTATTTTAATCTATTATTCTAATTATCTACATAAAAAACTTCCTAAATTTTGTCAATTCATTTTTGTCATGTTGTATCAACTTGGATGGGTTTGACTGCAGTATGGACTTATATAATTTGGCTTCTGCATTCAGATATCTGATACTTCAGTGTTCCTTAGTGTCTGTCTGTCTTTCTTTCTTGTTTTCTCTCTCTTCCCCCCCCCTCTTCCTCCATCCTTCCCTCCCTCACTTCCTCATTTATTTCCTAGATATTTTTTTCTACATGCCTTCGATTTTCACACTATAGCAGTTTCTTGATATTTGGTCTTCTAATGTGACTGATTTCCTAGATCAATTGTACCAGTGTTCTAAAAGCATGCACTCCAAGTCTATGCAGAAGCCACAAGCTTATTATGAATAAGTATAAGGAGTCTAAGATATTAATTTAGATCATTCTATTAGACAATTAAATCATTTAGAAAAAAGACAGGAAAGGAATAGATACTGTCGTTCAGTGATAAAATGCTATCCATATGCTTGAAAGAGGACATTATTTGCAGTCATCTGGAAGATGACCTACTATAGCCAGTGGTTTTCTGCCAGTAATACTATGTTAATCATCACAATGGTATTCCACACAATTCATTGTTAAAGGTAAATGATTCTTATTATATAAAAAAATCAGAATATAACCTTATTGAAATGATGAATGATTTATTGAAGACAGAGGTTTGGTTTTGGAAGAATGAAATACTTTCTCCAAATGAGGTTATGCCCTTGAATAAATGGAATAGAACCCAACTATTATGTCAGTTATGTCAATAGTTGGTGAGTTCCCTTACATAACTAGAATGTGAAATGAAAATGCCATCCTATCACTCACACTGAGTCCTTTATGAACCCTTGCTTCCTTTCTCCAAAATTCTGGGTTCTTCATTTTTAAAAATGTAATACTCAAGGGAAAAGAGATGAATAGTTACTCTTTTTAAGTGTAAATTGAGATTGCTTTCCAAATTTTTGATTTCCTTCTACTTCTGAGTCAGTAGAAATCAATAGAGATTATAGTTGTTGACTGAGATAATTGATTTTGATTATGTAAGGAATATAAGATTATTTTTACATAGCATGGTAGAGGAGGAAATGAAATAGATTATAGGTATTCCTCTGAGAATCTCTATGTATTCCATGTCCAGGAGAAAACCTTAATGAAAGTTAACTCAAATCCTATGCAAGTTCAACAACTAAAGGTGTACAATTGCTAAAAATCAAATTTCATTTGTTTAAATCAACTTTATCATTCTTTTTTCTTAACATTTTTGTTTATAAGATAAAAAATATCATGGTACTAGAACTAAAACCAAAGAGGAAATAAATACCACTAAAGATCTTGAACTGAGATCTGACTGTAACAAGATCCACATTTATGTATTGTTTGCCTCCCTGTCTCCCTCTGTTCATTTTTTCCTTCCTTTGTAAAGAGAGTTAATTTTTAAATGGTTATGCAAGTGATAACTTCAATATTATCATTGCATTTTCATCATAAATTTATAAATTATAATGGTATATATTATGGAGTAAAAGTGATATTAAGACTTGTGAATACTAGATAAAATAAGTAAACCAAGCTAATTTAATATGCAAATAATCAAATACATAAAAACATAAACTTTTATGAAGAGAACATTTTAAAATTATTTTTAGCCATTTCGAAATACCCATATGCTCTATTAACCATATTCCCTATGTTATGCAATATCTGCTAATATTTAAAAGATCAAACATCTGCTAATATTTAAAAGATAAAAAAACTTGTTTGTTCATTTGTTTGTTTGTTTTGCACTACTGGGGATTGAACTCAGGGGCATTCTACCTCCGAGCTATACTCCCAGCCCTATTTTTTCTTTATTTTGAAACAGGGTCTCACTAAGTTGTGGAGTGCCTCATTAAAAAGCTGAGGCTGGCCGGGAACCTGGATCCTCCGGTCTCAGCCTCCCAAATGCTGGGATTACAAGCATGCGCCACCATGCCCGGTTTTGTGCCAGTAGTTTTGATACAGGTGACCCTCAGAACTGATATGATTGACATCACTGGATTCTCCACACAGAAGTAAAGGGTTCAATTGTTTGGCACCAATACAAAAAGAAATATCTACTATATATCACGATAGGACACAATCAATTTACATTACTCTTCCCAGATTGCAATTCCAATTATAAAAATAAATCATCCTCTTAATAAAATGTGGTACTATTCATTGCTATAAATTCCAAGTTATAGAATCAACTAACGTGTCCATCAGCGGATGAGTGACTAAAGAAAATGTATGTGTACAATGGAATATTATTCAATTTTTACAAAGAAAGGTATGCTGTCATTTGTGACAATATAAATAGCAGAACCTTATTTTATGTAAAATAGTCCAACCACAGAATGGCAAAGTACTGCAAATTTTCACTTATAGGTGGAATTTAAGATAGTCAGATTTACAGACGCCAAGATTAGAATGGTGGTTATCAGAGGCAAGATGGAGGAGAAATAATAGAGAAATAATGGTTGATGTGTAGAAAGTTTCAGTTAAAAAGAATAAGATTCCGAAGCCTTCTAAGACAAAGTAATCATATAAGCCAGGCGTGGTGGCACATGCTTGTAATCCCAGCATTTGGGAGGCTGAGACCAGAGGATCCGGGTTCGAGGCCAGCCTCAGCTACCTAGTGAGGCACTCTGTAACTTAGTCAGACCCTGTTTCAAAATAAAGAATAAAAAATAGGACTGGGGTTATAGCTCAGAGGTAAAATGCCCCTGAGTTCAATCCCCAGTACCGCAAAAAAAAAAAAAACTACTGGCACAGGCAAATGATGCTTGGTGATATTTATGATGATGGTGCAAGTTGAAGCAATCTGGGCTGCCTTGTGGCAAGATGGTACTCATAGAATGCTTCTACTATATGATTTGGTCCTCAGCCCTTATTTTCCCCTTTCTCATTTTCTAAGCCTCATCCTTCTGTTTTACTGGTAATTTTGTGAGCTATAAAATAATTAATCAATGCATTCTCCTAATGCTTACATTAGTCTAAATAAATTTGTTTCTTGTGACTAAGAATCCTTTCCTATAAGCTCATATTCACAAAAACCTGTACCTTTTAAGTATAGTATGTATCTAAGACCAATAAAGTAAATCTGTGTTAAGAATTTTGGAAGCTGGGCGTGGTGGCGCACGCTTGTAATCCCAGCATTTGGGAGGCTGAGACCGGAGGATCTGGGTTCACGGCCGGCCTCAGCTACCTAGTGAGGCACTCTGCAACTTAGTGAGACCTTGTTTCAAAATAAAGAATAAAAAATAGGGCTGGGGGTATAGCTCGGAGGTAGAATGCCCCTGAATTCAATCCCAGTACCGCAAAAAAAAAAAAAAAAAATACGGCTGGGATTGCCATTTATCTTATCACATGATATGCATTTTATAATATGCATATGCCATAAAAATTAAGGCATAGTTTTTTGGAAAGTAGCAGAATCATATCAATTTATATGAAATACAACTGAACACTCTGTCTTCTCCATTGTAGAAAAAGTATATATTCATTGACATTTTCTGTGAAAGGAATACAGATGCCTTACAGAATAGCAAACAAGTATTGATCTCCAGCAGTATTATGAAGAATGCAAGCATTGCTATTGTACCAATGTTTCTTTGCCCCGCAGTATTGACATTATATTTAGTCATAAAAATTAGATAGCCCTGAGGTGTCATTTTCTTATTTTTAAGGATAATAATACCTACTGAACATTTAGACACACAAATTGATGACAATGTGCCTTCAGATAATACAATATTCAAAATGTTTCAGGAATACTTTGCTTAAGTATCATCTTTAGGTTGGTAAATTCAGCCCTGCAGCTAAAAGGAAGGTCACTATGTCTTAGGAGTATGTTGCTGGAGGAATTAAAAAAAAAAATCACTTAAACTAGAAAAAAAACCTGCACTTATTACAATGCAAAAACTAAAGAAATGTAAGATTAAGAATTAACAAGTAATAATAGATCAGCTGGGCTTGGTGGAACGTGCTTATAATCTCAGTACTTGAAGGACCTCAGGTTCCAGGCTAGCACAAAATAACTTTGCCAGACACTGTTTCAAAAGAAAAAACAAAGGGCCAGGCGTGGTGGTGCACATCTGTAATTCCAGTACTTGGGAAGCTAAGATAGGAAGATGACAGATTTGAGGACAGCCTCAGCAAGTAGTGAGACACTCATCAACCTAGCGAGAACCTGTTTCAAAATAAAAATAAAAGATAGCTAGGGGTGTAGTTTAGAGGTAGACTGCCCCTGGGTTCAATGCTCAGTACAACAATAAAGAAAGAAAGAAAAGAAAGAAAGAAAGAAAGAAAGAAAGAAAGAAAGAAAGAAAGAAAGAAAGAAAGGGAGAAAGAAAAGAAAAGAAAGAAAGAATAAAAAGGGCTGGGTACATAGCTCAGTGGTAGAATTCCCTAGTTCACTCTCCAATACCAAAAATAAATACGTTAATTAATTAATTAATTAATTCAACTCATAAATATATTAATTTTTATTATAAAATTTGTAGGTAAGACCTTCACCTGGTTTTTTATTTGTGATTCAGAATACTTAAGGTAATACTTTGCATGTTATGGAAACCAAACGTATCTCAATTTAAACATTTCACAATGTATATATATTTCGAAGCAACAAACCCATAGCGTATATATACATATAATATATATGCACATGTATATGCACAATTCGAAATATATAAAGTTAAGGATTACAAAATCTTACTATAGTAAATAACTAAATTCTAAATTCAACATGAGATAACTTATTAAGAAAATAATCTAAGGAGAATATACAGCATGGTTCAAAAAAGGGTCAGAAAGAATCTTTGTGGAAAGTAGATGATGTATAACTTAGATATTTTTCTTTTAAAGTAGAGTTGGACTCTGATCAGAAAAAAATATTAAATATGGTACTTACTACTACAATATTATTGATTCTACTTACTAGGTTGTCTTTATTCCAAAGTCTTTTAACATTTTTTAAATATCTTTTAACAGTATAGCATATATTTTTAACATCATACCATACTAGTATACTCTATACTAGTATAAAAGTTGGACTATTTTATCCCTTTTCCACGATATTGTATAATTCCTTTTCTTGATTATTTCATCAAATTCTAAGGTAATTGTTCCTCTATATAGTGGTGGAGTTTACATTTTTAAAATAAATGTAATGTTTAAGTTCTGCTTAAATATATGCCACTATAATTTTGTATATTGGCAATTTGCTAGCAATTGACTGGACAAGATGTGGGTGTGTGTTCATTTATATCTCATGCCTCTAAATGTATCTGGTATTGTATGTTTGCTCATTGTCATGATACACATGCAACAGTGAATGAACGAATAATACCTTTATAAAGTTAGGTTATGTATTTTGTTTTTCTCCTTTGGTGCTCTAGTAAAGTTAAAGTAGCATGGTATTCTGCTTGTAGCTTCTCTAAATATTTGATGAATTAATGACTATCCATTACTGAAATGTAAAAAGGACACCCATTTATCTTTTTGGTGTCCAATAAACTCTCATAACATACAAAATAGTATCAAAAAATGCAGTCCTGTAAAATGAGAGCTAAAGTATTGTTTTTTCAAATATGCCTACCTAGTCAGCTAGCTAGAAAATTTGAAGACTGGAGTATAAGTTCTGGATCAATATTAAGACAAGGTTTGACATTAACAGGTAGCTATTTTTACTTTCAATTTTAGAAGCCAGAGAAGCATGTTTGAGTCTTATATCTGAATGAGAATTCTAGTCCTAGAGATTGTAACAGTGTGTTGGTTAGTTTCCATATGCTCAGTACAGCAATTTGCAGATCCCTGATATTAGCCATTAACTTCTTTACTTCCTCAATATTTCCTATTTTAGTTTCTGTTATATATTATTACATTTCTTTCTTTGCTTTTTTTTTTTTTTTTTCCAGTACTGAGGATTGAACCCAGGGATATTCTACCTCCAAGCTATACCCTGAGCTCTATTTTCATTCTTTATTTTGAAACAGGGTCTCACTAATTTGTGGTGGGTCTCACTAAGTAGCTGAGGCTGGTTGCGAACATGGATCCTCCTGTCTCAGCCTCCTAACTACTGGGATTACAAGTGTGGGCCACCACACCTGGATTCTTATTACATTTCCCATTAAAAAAACAACAACAACAGAATTTAGCTTATGCCCATTTAAGAATTGGAACTATGAACAGGCCCAGATACATAGACATTTTTACATTCTTATTATAAATAATAAATATGTTAAAAGGTAAATGTACTCTCAGTTTTATTTGCAAATGGTATATCTCATTGCTGGAAATACCTCATTATACGAAATATAAATAAACCAAAACGAGTTTATAAAATAGTGATTAAATTCACAACTTCAGAGAAATATTCGATGGTAAACAATAGCTTGGTTTGATAATAAGGGTAAGAATAGTGCTGGGCGTGGTGACGCACGCTTGTAATCCCAGTGTTCGGGAGGCTGAGACTGGAGGTCCAGGTTCGCGGCCAGCCTCAGCTACCTAGTGAGGCACTCTGGAACTTAGTGAGACCCGGTTTCAAAATAAAAAATAAAAAATAGGGCTGGGGGTATAGCTCAGAGGTAGAATTCCCCTGAGTTCAATCCCCAGTACCGCAAAAAAAAAAAAAAAAAAGGTAAGAATATTTGTTTTCAAAGCCTAGCAATGAATGAAATGACATGGCAAATTAATGGCCAATCACATGAGCACAACACTAATATTCAGTTTGCTAGTTTATATTTTAAAAATGTTAATAGGCACTGTAGATGGATGAATAAAAAGTTTCTTTCAATGTCATGTTTACACCAAAGTATGAAGAATCGTTGTGCAGGTGACCAAGGCTGGGAAGTTGCAGGTTCAATCTTGTCTATACAAAAAGAGAAGTTAGAGCTGGGCATGGTGGCACACGCCTATAATTCCAGTACTTGGGCGGCTGAGACAAGAGAATCACAGGTTCAAGGACAGTCTCAGCGAGTAGTATGGCTCGCATCAACCTAGTGAAAACCTGTTTCAAATAAAAATAAAAATAGGGTTTGGGGTGTAGTTCAGAGGTAGAATGCCCCCGGTTCAATCCCAAGCACCACAGAAAAAAATAAATAAATTTTAAAAAGTTAGGGTGAGACAGGGAATCTCTAAGGATATCCTTAGTTTTCATATAACAGTGGTAGTTAGCAGACTGAGGCAAGAAAACCTGACCAACACCATATTCTGACTGTCCTCACAATAATCAGTTACTGCCAAATGAAGCTTTGTTATTGTTGTTTTGGGATTGTTTTTATATGATTTAAGGGTGTCCTACCTTGATAATAATTTAGTCATTGGATAGGCAAATGTCAATATCTCTATCCTATCTCTATTTCTACCTCAGCTTTTACATTTTATGCCAGCAACCATATTAAGCAAAATCATGCACATGTGGTTAAAAATGCTTATTAAGGGAAAGAGCCCTTTAAAAACAACCAGGAAATCATTGAACAAAGTTTGTTAGAGACACTATATACTTAACTGTATCTTAATTCTTTTTCAAATACACAATGTTATTTATTCTAGCAGAACATTTAGATTAGAAATTAAGATATTGCCTAGTATTTATTTTACTTTCTTTAGTTATTATTCATGGTAACATTGAACTTTAAATATTGTAGCAATAGTTTATTGGCAGAAAGTAACATACAATATTGTTTACTTCTTCAAAAGTTTATAAGCTTCAAAGGGACAGTCATAAAACTAATACTTATTGAGTAAGTTACTATTATTTACTACTATGTGGTAGACACTGAGTTTTAACTGGCAGTAACTCATTTAATCTACACAATGCTGTTGTTCAAGATTCTTATTCTCTGTTTAAATATTAAGAAACTAGAACACAAAGAATGTAAATAATTTGCCAAAAATATTATAGTTAATATTAAAGCTAGAATTTACAGGCAGTCTGATTGTGGAATTAGTATTTACAATCACTAGCCTCAAATGATTTAAAGAGTATGGCTTCATTTGGTAGATCAGGAAAATTGCACTTTTATGATCTTGCCTTAGCTGTTTCTGATATGAAATAATGCTGTCTTCAAAAATAGAAATTATGATGCCTTCCAGAACTCTTCAACTTTCTTTTGTTTTTGTCCCATTTCTTTCTCCTCTGCAGAAGGGATATAAATTGTCAGTGTCATGCCAGAACAAGGCTCTTTCCCAGGTAGATCCAGGAACTATTGTAGTTAAAGTCTTTGCTTATTTAGTAAGGATCAGAGCATTTCTCTGTTAGAGGCTTTTTATTAATCTTGGAACAATAATAACATAAGAATTCTCCTAGTCATGTGATGGACGTCTTTAATCCCAGTTCTTGGGAGGCTGAGGCAGGATCTGAGGCTAGAATCCAGCCTCAGCAACTTAGTGAGGCTCTCAGAAATATAGTGAGATCCTGTTTCCAAATAAAAACTAAAATAGAGCTGGGGGTACAGCTCAGAGGTAGAATTCCTCTAGGTCCAATCCCTAGCATGCGTGGGCACAGACACACACACACACACACACACACACACACACACACACACACAATTCTCCTTCCTGCTTAAAAAAAAAAAAATTAAAACATTTTCCTCTGGTAATTAGTGTTAAAAGACTTAAACACTCAAATTCACTCTAAAGACCTCAACAGGTGCAATTATATAATGATCTTTCTCTAACAGATTGACCTTAACTTCAAATACTAAAGTTTATTATGAGTCGTTTAGCTATATTTTCACAAATATCCTCAATATGCTATCTTCATCAACCAAGGGCAAATAAAAGATACTTTTAATAATTCACATTTCTGAGTGTCCCTCAAAAATTTAATGAGTAACACAACAGAAGAAAATATTTGTAAATTAAGTGTTTAATCAAACTTGAAAAGTATGTTTTCTTAAACAATAGAACTGTAAAAATTTTTAAAAACCAAAATATTATGGGAAATGTACTAAAATGTATTTTATTTTTTAGTTAAATGTACTATTTTGTATTTTACAATGTAAAGTATCCCCCCGAGAAGAACAAATGTTTTATTTACATCTCAAAGTAATTAAATATTTATATATTTTTTCTTATCTAAATAAACATTAATTTGTAGATGCTCTGAGAATACTATTTTTTATTCCCTAGAAACACATGGGTCAAACTTAGTAGGGAGATTAGAATGATTATAAATACATATTATAATTTGTATAGCATAATATTATTATCTAACATACTAATAACTGCATACTTGAACTGGCATACTAAAAGCTATACTCAAATGTGGAAAATAATAAAATTCGGAGGATGAATATTTCCATTAGCAAAGTTTTTTAATATTTTCTGGCATACTTTCCTCAGATAAACAGGTTTGAGATAAGTAAAAACAGGTTATTGTTCAGATTCTTAGTTAGATTTCAATTATTTGATGCTTTGATAAAAATTCTATCCAGATCTGTATGATTTATTTTCAATAGCCCCTATTTACAGCCATACTCACATACACTAGCTGAATGTCAGAAATATACTTAAATATCTAGCCTGTGAGAGAAAAAGCTCTTTTTTTAGGTAACAGATCTAGTTTTATTACAAAATAAGTATTTGTTTTTTAAATGTGTTTTTATTTATTTATTTTATTATTGTCTCACATCATAATGTAAATCATGTTGACATTGACCCACAGCACTTGGTTTTCCACTCTCCCCACCTTCCCATCTTCCCTCCTTCCCATACACAGGACTGAGACTGATATTGGGATTTTCACATATATACATACTGTCGATGTTAGTATAATGAACCTCGGTCTTCCCCTCTCCTTCCCTTAGACCACTTCCCTGGATCCACTGAGGTTTCTCCATTATGCTTTTTGTGCCATCCATCATAAACAAAAGAAATAATTTGCAGTTCATTTAATAATAGGTCTTCAGAGTGTAATAGACAGAGCTTATAAGACAATGTGTTATGTCTTCATCTAACATGATTCACTTTGAACTGGATTTTGCATATGATAATAGTTAATGAGGAAATCTGAGCCTATATTTAGAGATATATGATAAAAAATGGATGTCAATACTTCAACATTGTGGCTTCGCTACAGCAAATTGACCACTGGTGAAAGTGTTTATTTATATGCATCATGATTTTATACACTCCAGAATGAAAAGATTTGTGAGGGTATGGATAGCTGTAAAATAATGCCTACTCTAAAGAAATTCCCTTTGTATAGATTCTTTTATTTTATTGAAATTGGGCCACTCATTTATCATTACTGGAGATTTTCAAGAAGAATGTTCTTTGTGTAACCTGCTACATTGCTTTTTCAGGCTGACAAAAGTGAAATATTAGAAGATAAATAAAGATAGACAGTCTTAGAATTTAAATATTAACTACAATAAAAAATAAAACATTGAAAACTCATACTGTAATTAGAGAACAGATTGTTTGCATAGTGAATACAGATTAACTATAATATAGATTATTTGTTAGAAGAGGTAAAATACAAATTATATTAACCTAAAATAATATTTCAGTAGTGTCTTTAAAATAATTCAAACAAAACAAAAAATTAAAATTATAATAAAGGTAATATCTGACTATATGACCGAATATAGCAAATGTCAATTAAAGTAAATAGACTTTTTATTAAGAAAATATTGCTATGCTAAGTCCAGATAAAGTGGAACTATGTGGTGCTAATTTTAATATGAAATTTCCCTGGGCACATATACCTTCTCTAATATGATATAAAAGAGCAAGACATTTGCATTATAACATAGTTTTGTTTAAGTGGAAAAGATAATTCATGACCATTCACATATTTTCTATGCTGGGGTGGGAATAGTGAGCTAGTTGTATGGATTTCCACTCTCCAATCTGGGTTCACAACAGTATTTCATGTTAAATCAAGCAGCTTTCTAGGTACATTGGACAATCTTTTTAAAATGTATTTTTAGAAAAAGTGATACGCAGTATTTTAGAAGCTAAATATTATTACATTTGAGTGAACAATTAAATTTCCCTTAGGATCATAGATGACTTTTGAATTCCCCTCCTTCATGTTTTTAAGTGTTTAGACTCTAGTGAATTAGTTCATACACACACGTACACACACACACACACACACACACACACACACACTACCCTAAAATTAAACTGTGACTTTTCTCTAACTTTTTTTCAATGTAGCTGAGTTGAATTTCCAAGCTTTAAGACTCATGGAGAAGAATAGAAAAATATTTTTGATGTTATGAATGATGTCTTGGGACCTCTGAAAATATCTCAAAGCAGCGGGGTACATGAAGACCTGAAAAGCAAGTTCCTAAAAATGAGACAAAGACCACTAGTATTTAGAACATGTGGTTCATTTAAAATCTAAAACAAGAATGCAGGGAAAGGTAAGATTAATTTATTTTACATATCTTGGGATAGGATACAATTGACAAAGTAAATATTTGAAAATAGGAAATTAGAAATCATAAACATCTTAATTTAAGTCCATTAATTGTGAATATACACATACATTTATTGATCATTTTCTTTGTTGAGCATCAACTATTATTCAAGCATTCTGTTATTCATTAGAGACACAAAAATGTAAACGTTTGAAGAATTCCCTGCCCTAATAAAGACAGAAGTGCTATGGTTTTAATTTAGAATATTGCCCTAGACTTCCTGGAAACAAGGCAGCCATGTTGGAGGTGGGGATTGGTTCCTGAGGGAGAGTCCCTGGGAATGTGGCTTTGGAATAATGTATGGTCCCTCCTCTCCCTTGCTTCTGCCCATGATGTGAGAAAAGAGCACTTGCACTCTGTCTGTCTCCTACTACCATTCCCTGAGCTCCTCAGACTTCACCTGACATGGACTGAACCCCTGAAATCTCTAGAACTGTGAGTAAATAAATCTTCCTTCCTCTGAGTTGTGTGGTGGTCAGGTGTTTTGAATTATGACAGTGAGAATGCTGACTAAAATAGGAAGATAATAACAAATAATAATGCTGCCTCTAGTCTGCATAACTAACTCTTCAAATCTTCCCCCCCCCCCGTTTTTGTGGTACTGGGGTTGAACACAGGGGCATTCTACCTCCGAACTATGTCTCCAGACCTATTTTATTTTTATTTGGAAACAGTGTCTCACTAGGTTGATGAGTCTCACTATTTGCTGAAACTGTCCTCGAAACTGTAATCCTCCTCTCTCAGGCTCCCGAGTACTGGGATTACAAGTATATGCCACCATGTCCAGCTAACTCTTTTTTTATATTTTTTATTTTTATGATACCTCCTTTCACAGTACTTTTAGTAATACTTATGCCTACTATTATTATTAAGAAAATTCCATTCTCACTTTCCAGTGAATGGAAAGCCTAAATACCTAATCCCACTTTAAAGGTATTATTTTACCACTTGTTCTCATTTTTAAGTAAAACATTCATAATCCAGTATAAAAATATTTCCTATAGGACTAACAGTCAGTCTTTTCTACCCTCCACTTTTGATGGCATGTGCTATCAAACTACTACCCAGGAGTTAGTTCTAAACATAGTTTGTTTCTCCAAATATAAGGAGTGGATATTTTATCACAGTATCTGGGGAGTCACTGTTGGAATTGAATGGAGTAAAAGTTGATAAAACTAGATGGTCTTCAATATGGGAAAGTCAAAATAGCAAAGGATTGACACACACAAAAAGATAATACTACCTCTATGGAAAATCAAATGCAAGTGTACCTTTACTATGACAGTTCCACTTGTATCTCCTTTGGAAAGTAATCCTTCCAAGAGAGATTTCTTCCACTTTTTACCTCTCAATTTGTCCTCAGTTCAAATAAGCATTTATATTATTAATGTAAGAACAAATATTTAAGAGTAATTAAACTAAAATTGAAGACTAATATTCTTAAACCTCAAATTCCACCATATTAGATGAGTCACTTATTATTATAATTGTCCTTTCCTGATAATGTACTAGTTCAATTGAATATATATTTTTAGAATGGAGATCTTGTGTGTAGTATTTTGTTAGGTTGTTAAAAGCCAAAGCTTGTCCTCAGCACGCAGCAAAACCCATAAAAAAAAACACAATAAAATATATCTTCACAGTTACTAGGATGGAAATAATTAATAAAATAGGATGACAAGTATCTAGAGACTTGGAACACACATAGTATTAGTAGGAATGACAAATGGTATTACTACTATAGAAAGTAGCTTAGTAATTCTACATATTCCTAAACATAGAATTACAATAAGTCCCAAGAGTTTTACAAACTAGGCATACACTCAAAGAGAGAAATTTTTAAGCAAGGAGGTTGTGGCAAGATGGCATCTAAGATGCTCTGATGAACATCTTCCCACAGACACACCATGTTGACCAGTTACACATACACTAAATTACCTCCACAAGAGCTAAGGTAATTAGGCATCCCAGGGAAAGACATATGGCCCTTGTCTTTCCAACTACTATTCCAGGCAGCATCACCTGTAGCAGAATGCATCAGTCTTAGGTTTTAAATCCTACTCAGTTATGATAGCTCAGTTATGGTAGCTCCTCAGTCCTTCCCCAGTGTTGTGATAGACTTGGCCGGCCTTTGGGCTCAGAGTATGGCACAGCTTGATAGCATTGGTGCCCACGAATGTGGCATTAAGAGTCTGGTACTGGGTTCATCACTGTGATCCTGTCCAGAGCCAGGGAGATCCCACAGTGACTGAATAAAGGACAGTGACAGTGGACTAGATACCTGGCCTACTCAGGTACACAAGGAGAGGCTTCTGAGGATGGAATCCTCTTTCCAAGTGTTCACCTGGTTCAGTTGGAGCAGCACAACAACTGTGGAGATTTGCTACAATTCAGGCTTCAATCACCCTCTAGTGCTGAAATACTGATAGCATACCAAAAGCAGACTACAGGCAAATTTGGACCTAGGTACTAGCTAGTGCTGAAATATTGATGGTGAAGATGGATGTGGTAGCACATGCCTGTAATCCTAGTACTTGGAAGGCTGATAAAGAAGGATTACAGGTTCAAAAGCAACTTTAGTAATGTAGCAAGACTCTAAGAAACCTAGCAAGACCCTATTTCACAACAAAAAATTAAAAGGGGCCTGGAGTGTAGTTCAGAGATAGAATACCCCTGAGTTTAATCCTCATTACCATGCACACATACACAAAAATAATAATAGTGATGGTGAGAACAGGTTCAGAAAAAAATAAGTAACCAGCTTAGAATTTCTGGATAGATAGACATAGCCAAAAACATTAGGAAGACTAGAATAAATACCTAATTATTCACATCCCAGATACAAAATGTTAACAAACAATAAGAACTCTCAGGAAACCATGACCTCACCTAACAGTTGAAATAAAGTGCCAGAAACCGAACATACAGCAATTGTTATGGGAAAGCTTTCAGAGAATTTGAAACAGCTATTTTAAGGAAACTCAGTGAGCTTTAAGAAAACACAGGGATTTGGTATTACTCAGCTTTGCTGAGACATATAACTGAAGAAAACAACTTAAAGCTGGGAATATTTATTTTGGCTCATAGTTTCAGAGGTTTCTCTCCATGGTTGGCCAGCTCCATTTTTTTCTGGGCCTGTAGTGAGGCAGAACATGATAGCAGAAGGGCATGATGGAGCAAAATTTCTTGCCCCATGGCAGATGGGAAGCAGAAAAAGAAGAGAGAGAAGGGGGGGGAGGATAAACCCATGCCCCCAGTAATCTACTTCATACAACTAGTCTCCACTCCCTACAATTTCTACCACCTCCCAATAATGCCACCAAATTTTGAATCTGTTCATGGATTACCACTTTGATGATGTCAGAGTCCTCATGATCCAATCACTTTCGAGAAATCCCCACATTTGCATACTGCTACACTGGGGACCAAGATGTCAGCACATGAACCCTTGTGGTAGAGTTCAGATCCCAATCATAACAGACTTAAAGAGATACTTATGCAACAATATTCACTGTAGCATTTATTCTTCATGGTTGAAAGGTGAAAAAAACCCAAATGTTCATTAATAAGGAATACATAATCAAAATGTGATACACTAATACAATATATTATTAAACCATAAGAAAATAATAAAGTTCTGATATATGAAATAACCTGCTGAAATATTGAAGACATTATGCTAAGTGAAATAAGCCATACAAAAAAAAGGGTGAATAATGAATTATTCCACTTATATAAAATATATAGGATAGATCAATTTGTGGGTTTAAAATAGTAGATTCAAGCTTAAAAAGGGTGAGTGGGGAAGAAAAGAGAAAAGGTCAGGGTCTTGCTGATTTATTGAGGCTGGCCTCAAACCTGTGATCCTCCTGTCTCAGCCTACAAAATAATGGTTCCAACCAGGTGTGAGCCATGACATCCTCCTGTCTCAGCCTACCAAATAATGATTCCTACCAGGTGTGAGCCATGACACCCAGCTCCCAACACTGTTAATACTATACATTGTTTGAGTAATTGTCTTACAAAATAACCCAGAAGGTTAACAATATATATTACAAATTGTTTCATGG
>PVLC010017031.1:0-34382 GCA_004027655.1 Graphiurus murinus
AAAAAAAGACAGCAACTGGGTATAGTATGATTCTTTTATGTTTAAATTATATGTGTTTTTATGTAAAATATTATGTGCAAAAGTGTTTTCCAGAAATATAACCAAAATTAACAGCAATTGCCTCTGGAAGGATAGTGGGGGTGGAGAGGGAAATACTTCATTGAGAATCATTTGGTATCATTGTTATTTTGTGGCATTTGAATTTTTTACTTTCATTTAAAAAGGTTAAAATAATGCCTACATTATCAATTGGATAAGAAAAGCAGGACATCTGCCAATCAGTTTTTAAAAAATATAGTTAGTATTTATATAAAACTGCTCATGCACTTAAGTTGTTAAACAAAATCAGTAAATCCCAGGCCTTTCTTTTTCTAACAACAGATCTTATCCAGGTTTGTTTTTAAATTGAGAAACAACTGTTGTTTGATCTGTTTTGTTTTACAGTGTTTTCCCTTCAGTCATTGAACGTGTCACTGCAAAATCAATTGCAGGAGTCACTGAAGAGCCAAGAATTACTACAGAGTAAGAATGAAGAGCTCTTAAAAGTGATTGAAAATCAGAAAGATGAAAACAAAAAATTTGCTAGTATATTTAAAGACAAAGATCAAGCTCTTCTTGAAAATAAGCAACAATTTGACATTGAGATAACAAGGGTAAAAATTGGTATGTATTTGGACTATAATTGTAGTCACATTTTGAAAAAGAATGAAGAAACTAAAATTTTTTATTCCTTTAGAATTGGAGGAAGCCTTGGTCAATGTGAAAAACTCCCAGTTTAAGTTAGAAACTGCAGAAAAGGAAAACCAGATATTGGGAATAACACTCCGTCAGCGTGATGCTGAGGTGACTCGACTGAGAGAATTAACCAGGTAAAACTGACTTCCTTCCAATAACCCAGACCTTTTATTTGATGTATTATAAACTTCAAGATAATGTCTGACTACTCTCATTCTTGTATATTTCTCTCTCTCTCTTTTTTTTTAATACTGGGGATTGAACCCAGGGGCATTCTACCTCTGAGCAGCACCTTCAGCCCTATTTTTTATTCTTTATTTTGAAACAGGGTCTCACTAATTTGCAGAGGGCGTCACTAAGTAGCTGAGGCTGGCCGAGAACCCAGATCCTCCAGTCTAAGTCTCCCAGGTACTGGGATTACAAACGGGTGCCACCACACCCATGCCCAGCTGGCTACGTGTTTTTAAAAGACCATGTGATTCTGGATAATGGGCTGTGATGAGGAGCTAAAAACTTGTATAGCAAAGTGGTTAAGCTCTCTGGCTATAAAGTGAAAGAGACCTGAACGGAATCTCATTCTGCCACATATTAGCTGAGTAGCTTTGGGCACATTATTTATTTATTTATTTTTATTTTTTAATTTTTTTCCGGTACTAGGGATTGAACTCAGGGGCATTCTACCTCTAAGCTACATCCCCAGTCCTATTTTTATTCTTTATTTTGAAACAGGGTCTCACTATAGTTGCAGAGGGCCTCACTAAGTAGCTGAGGCTGGCCGCAAACCCAGATCCTCCGGTCTCAGCCTCCCAAGTACTGAGATTACAAACATGCTCCACCATGCCTGGCACTGAGCACATTATTTAACTTCTCTAAACCTCAGCTGTAAAGTAGGGACATGAATGGAATTGTTGGGGGGACTAAGAATTCATGAAAAGCATTTCAAATGGTAAGTCCTCATTCCATATGATCTTGGTCAAGTCTTTTAGCCTCTTTGAGCTTCTTTTTCTTACTTTCATCAGTAAAATGAGAAAGTTGGCAGTAGTCCCTAAGATCCCTTCATTCCCTAACAGATCTTTTCCCAATTAAGTAATATTACTTTATGCAATTTTTCTATTATATGCATTTACAAAGTTTTCTTTTGAGACATTTACTAAGAATTGGATTTTTTAACTGTGCTTTAAAATCCCAAAAGAAGAAGTTATTTTAGGCCTGAAAATCATCAGATCTGACCATGCCTTTGAATGATCCTGGAAGTTCATAGTTCCAAATATAAAACAAACCTACATATAAAACAATCTACATTGTATTGCCAGTTAACAGCTCTATTGAATTGTAAACTTTTAGAGAAATAGATCAAACCATATATATATATGGTGTGTGTGTGTATTTAATGTATTTAGTTTTATAAATATATTTGAAATTACTTTAATAATGTTAAAATAGAAATATTATTTTTCCACATTTATATAACAGTGGAAAAAGCAAAAGACATTTCTTGTATCCATATAGGCTCTGGTCAGGTTTCTAAACATTGGCTTATAACACTATTCTTCAAAGTAAAGTAAGAAAAAGAATGTCCCTTTTTATGAAAGCACTTGTAATGTTGCCAAAGGAGTGTCTCTTATATTCTGAGGAGCAACTACAGGGTGAGGACTTTGTTAGTATCAAGTATTTATTGTAAAAGAATCAGCCGGGCGTGGTGGCGCATGCTTGTAATCCCAGCATTCGGGAGGCTGAGACCGGAGGATCCGGGTTCGCGGCCAGCCTCAGCTACCTAGTGAGGCACTCCGAAACTTAGTGAGACTCGGTTTCAAAATAAAGAATACAAAATAGGGCTGGGGGTATAGCTTGGAGGTAGAATGCCCCTGAGTTCAATCCCCAGTACCAAAAAAAAAAAAAAAAAAGAACAAGTAACAACAGGCCACATAGTGTATGATTCCATTTATACAAAATGTCCAGAATAGGCAAATCCATAGAAACACAAAGTGGAGAAGTGGTTTATCATGGGCTGGGGAAAAAGAGGCAGGATAAGGAGTGACAGCTAATGGGTGCAGAGTTTCTTTTTGGGATGATGAAAATGTTCTGAAATTAGATAGCTGTGTATGACTTTATGAATATACTGAAAATCACCAAATTGTGCACTTTTCGAAGGGGTACATTTTATTGTATGTAATCTCTTACTAAAGTGTTACTGGGTTTTAAAATACATATGATATACAGTCCATTTAGAAAAGTAAAAGGAGGAAAAGGAAAAAAGGACAGTGGGTTAGTGTGGTCCAATACTGTGAGAGATTGCTTAGGCATTGCTGTGTTATCTCCTTCCTCATTCTAAGAGCCATAGTTCTCAACCCCAAGCAGAAACTGACAGAGGAGGATATAGTTCCATGGTGATTTTCTCTTCCTTTCAGTCTTTTTCAGCATACTGCTAAGTCCAGTGTTTTATGGGCATGAAATCAAAAGCCTGGTATCTTTTATTTTAAAAGTACTTGATTTTTTTCAAAGTCTTCTTTTTCCCATATCTGTTATTTTGATTTGTCTTCATCTCTGGAGAGATCTTAATTTCTGAATTTCATAGAGGGGAAACTAAGGCCATGCAAATTAAGTAAAGTACTAATAAAAAGTTAATAGCAAGCCAGGTATGATGGTGCACACCTATAATCCCAGTACTTTGGGGGCTGAGACAGGAGGATCACAGGTTCAAGACTAGCTTCAGCGATGCAGCAAGACTCTCAGCAACCTAGTGAGACCCTATTTCAAAACAAAAAATAAAAAGTTGTGGAGTGTAGCTTGGAGGTAGAATGCCCCTGAGTTCAATAACCAGTACCCAAAAAAAAAAAGAAAAGAAAAAAAGTTAATGCCAACCTGGGGCTAGAGCTCTCATCTCTTAATTCCTTGCCAGATATTGTTTCCCTCTCACACATGGCAAGGTTTTAGCTAAAATAGTATATATATGGTAAAAAGCTCTATGCTTAATTTAATCTAAATCAAGCTACTCAGCATGAGTGGGTAGACTTATTTGCCTATTCATTTATTCAACAAACACTTATTGTGTACTGTATTCTAAATATACGTGTGAAGTGCATATAGAAATATTTAATTATTCTAGTTTCTTAATGTCTACATCATCAAGCAAAAAAAAAAAAAAAACTTATTCTAGTACTTTAATGATGTGTAGAGAGAGTTACATCTTTTTTAAGGATAAACTTGGTAATACTATTCAACATGTATGGCTCCCTTACCCCCAGAAATGGTTATAAAAACATAAGAATGGTCTTTAATAGTAATATAATTGTTTTAGAAAATAGTATAAGTTTAAAGAAATGAAGTGACTTACCTGACTTTTGCAGCTGGTTGGTTCCTGGACTGGGACCTGGGCCAGGGTTTCAAATTCCCTCTTTAGCTTTGCTTCCTGTTTATAAGGGAGCACTTCTCACTGAATAAAGATGAGCCATTATTGAGAGATTCTTCCGCTTCTGTACCTGTTCATGTACCTGCTCATTCTTACAAAATAACATACAGTATGCCTTTTCAGTGTTTATTAAGTTTTGCTTATAACTGGAGCCTTCTTTTTCTTAACATTTACCCTAACATAGAAGTATAGTAACTGAAAAATTAATTTTTGGCTATTATCTGCCTTTAAAAAAGACAGTGTCAGCCGGGCGTTGTGGCGCACGCTTGTAATCCCAGCATTCGGGAGGCTGAGACCGGAGGATCCGGGTTCACGGCCAGCCTCAGCTACCTAGTGAGGCACTCCGCAACTGAGTGAGACTCGGTTTCAAAATAAATTAAAAAAAAAAAAAATAATAGGGCTGGGGGTATAGCTCGGAGGTAGAACGCCCCTGAGTTCAATCCCCAGTACCGCAAAAAAAAAAAAAAAAAAAAAAAAAAAAGTGTCTAAAATATTGTAAACTCTTGGCTCTTCTTTTTCTTTTTCTCTTTTTTCTTTTTGTGGTGATGGGGATTGAGCCCAGAGGCATTTTACCTCCAAGCTACACCCTCAGCCCTATTTTATTTTATTTTTTGGAAACAGTCTAAGTTGCTGAGAGGCTCGCTAAATTGCTGAGGCTGACTTTGAACTTGCAGTCCTCCTGTCTTAGCCTTCCATGTACTGGGATTACAGGCATGTGCCACCATGCTCAGCTTCCTGAATTTTTTAAAGAGGATTATTCTGAATTTTTTGTCAGTCATTTCATATATCTCTATTTCCTTAAGGTCTCTTATTGGCGTTTCTGTTGGTGTCATATTTCTTTTGATTCTTCCTGCTCCTGGGTCTTTATCTACTCATTTGAGGAAGTGGCCATAGCCACTGGCCTTTATAAGTATTCTGTGGCAGTGATTTAGTTTAGCCTGAGATTCTGGGTGGACTAGCAAGTCATGAATAAACACAGGCAGGCAGACCTTGCTTTGGGGTCCTCTAGTTTGGCTGGTCTGCTGCCTGTGCTCTAAGGTCAAGTGGGGCTACTGGCTGTGCTCTTCAGTCTAGTGAGACACTTGGTAGTGGTCCAAGGTCAGGCAGAGCTGCTGACTGGGCTCTGCAGTTGCCTCTGATTGGGCAGGGTTGCAAGATGTATTTCCTAGTTGGTTGCTGCTGTTTTTTGGAGTCTGTAATGGGGCAGGGCTACAGGAATGGGCTCTGACACTAGGGGAGATCACTGGGATCACTCACTATTCAGCTACCTGGGAGGGGCCGAGACAGAGCCTATGCTACACAGGTAGGCTGAGTTATATAGGCTTGCTGCCCTGCCCAAGCTAGGCAGAACTGCAGGCTGAACACCAGCACTGGGCAGGATCACTGCTTGCCTGCTAGGATCTGGCAGGACCAGATACCCTGCTTTACATGTGGGGATATGAGTTTGTCTCCCGGACTGGGGAAGCCTTATGCTGAGCTCTGAGATTGAACAGGGTCACCCGTCCACCACTCAGATCTGGGAGGGCCGGATGCTGATCTTCACAGATAGGTATGAATGTGTACCTCCCTCCTAGCCTGGGAAACCCTTAAGCAGACCACCAAAGCTGGGTGGGATTATCACTCAGCCACTGGGGTTGGGTGGGGCTAGATGCCCTCCTCAGTGGATATGGGCATACTGGGAAGATGCATTTTTCTTTTGACCTGAGCAAGTCTTATGTAGAGCTGTGATGCTGGACAGGGTCTCTCCTATTAACTCTGATTGGGTGGTGCCATACCCTCTTGACTGCAGATATGCTGGGATTTGCATTTGTCCCCTGGCCTGGGTAAGCATGATGCCAGGTAGGGAAGCTGAATGTCTATCTCCAACTCTCATCTCCTATTCTAGAAACAGGGACCCACAGCATTTATCCCAGTGTGGTAATATACCAGCCTGAGGGTGGGGTGACATGGTCAGAGTGAACCTATTCCTCCTACCCTTCTAATTTTTCCTTTTATAAGAAAAAAATCATTCATTTTCTGTTCATAGATATAATCACTGCTAACCATTTAATATAGAGATTTCCTCTTAGTATTTTATGCCTATATATCTGACTATTTTTCAAATATATTATATCAATATTATTTACGGCCTTTTAAATTTATCTTTGTATAATGTACATTTCCCCATCAATAAATATTCTTTATAACATGACTTCAAATGGCTGTAATGCTGTCATCCATAATTTACCTAAATCAAGATGGGGAATGCCCATTTATTTTCTATTATAAATATAAGTATATGTGCATCAGTTTTCTATTATAAATGTCTTCTTAACTATATGTTTGAGTGCAGAGTCTTTGTGTATATCAGTAGGACAAAACCTGGAAGTGCAAATTTCTGGGTCAAAGTATATGGGATATGCTGGGTGTGGTGGCGAACACTTGTAAACTCTGTTACTCGGGAGGCTCAGGAGGATCAGGAGGATCACAAGTTTGATGAATGCCTTCCTGGGCAACTTAGCGAGACTTTATCTCAAAATAAAAACTTCAGAAGGGGTGGGGATGTAGTTAAATGGTAGAGCACTTGCATATGCAAGGCCCTGTGTTCATCCCCAGTACTGTTCTTATTTTACTATGTTTGATAGGCAAAAATAAAATAATAACTTTAAATTTATCTGGTTAAAAGTTAGGGGCTGGGGATATAAATCAGTGGTAGAATGCTTGTCTAGCATGTGTGAGGCCCTGGGTTTAGTCCCCAACACTGCTGAAAAAATTAAAACGTTTAGAAGTTAAGCTTTTTTTAATGCATGTGGCACTGGGGATTGAACCCAAGGACATCTACCTCTGAGCTACACTCCCAATAAAAATAAAATAAAAATATTTATTTTTATTTGGAAATAGGGTCTCACTAGATTGATAAGAGTCTCACTACTTCCTAGACTGTCCTTGAACCTGTGATTCTCCTGTCTCAGCCTCTCAAGCACTAGGATTACAGGCATGCGCCACCACACCCGGCTAGAAGTTGAACTTTTAAGATATGCTGACTGCCTAGTTATATTTTTTTAATTACCTATCGGTGTTCTTTGTATCTTCTAAAAGTGATGTTTTATTTTTTCCTCATTGATTTTTAAGGACATGCATGATTCAATTTAAATAACTATAAAGATAGCCAGGCTTGGTGTTGCACGCTCGTAATCCCTGTTCTTGGGAGGCTGAGACTAGAGGATCCAGGTTCACGGCCAACCTCATCTACTTAGTGAGGCCCTCTGCAACTTAGTGAGACCCTGTTTCAAAATAAAGAATAAAAAAAAATAGGACTAGGGGTGCTGCTCAGAGGTAGAATGCCCCTGGGTTCAATCCCCAGTACTGCCAAAAAAAAAAAAAAAAAGAAAGGTAGGCAAGTTATTTATTAAATGGCTTTAATAAGACTACTAATAAAAGCTGCCATCAAATGAGTAACCATTTTGGCTGAAACTGTTCTAATCACTTTAGCCATATATCTTATTATTTAATATTATTTACTTGTAATTCGAAGGTATGTATCTTCATTGTACAATTAAGAAAATTGAGATTCAGAAGGGCTACATCGACTAGCCCAAGATCACAGCTAATGATGGCAGTAGGATTTGATTCCATTTCTTTCTAACTTCTAACCCTGGGTATATTTCTTTGTATCACACTTTTCTTTTCCGATACCTAACTGGTTTTTTGTTTTGTTTTTTTTACTCAAAAGTTCAGTTTGTAGTATAACTTTACAATAAAGCATTTTCATATCTTAAGATAAAAAATAAGAGCCTTTACTTTCAGATATAGTATTAGATTTGATGCAAATCAAGATCCTTTATCCTCTTATTTTGATTTATTCTTGCGAGAGCATATTCTGTGATTTGGGCAAGTTTGTTTTCATATTAAGAACCAGACACTTCAAATCCTTTTTTTAAAAAAGATGGAAGTATATATAAATGAATGGAACAGATTAAAAAAATTACTGTGCTAAATTCTTCTTGACAGAACTTTACAGAACAGTATGGCAAAGCTGCTCTCAGATCTTAGTGTGGACACGGCTCGCTGCAAGCCTGGGAATAACCTTACCAAGTCACTTCTGCACATTTATGATAAACAACTTCAACAGGACCCAGCCCCTCCCCACACTTCTATTATGAGCTACCTAAATAAGTTAGAAACAAATCACAGTTTTACACATTCAGAGCCACTTTCTGCAATTAAAAACAAGAAAACCATAGAGCCAGACAGATCCTATGACAGTGATCTGCCCTGCAAAGGCCCTAGATGTAGTGATACTAGGGGCATGGAGGGAGCATCCACACCTGGGATTCTTTCCCCCTCAAAACAGGGTTATGATGCTGAGTGTGAAACCATGACTTTAATAGAGGATGAGAGTAATTTGGATAACACGATTTATATTCCTTTTGCTAGAAACCCTTCTAAGAAAATATCCCCCCAGCCACAGACAAATATTCCTACAACACAGCTAGTCAGCGATAGTGTACTTGTCTCTGAAACAGGAAATAAACTATGTGCACCTATAGTTTGTTCTTCAAAAAATGAAGAAGATGCACCTGAAAAACTTTCCAGAACAGTTGATACAGAGGACAAACAGCTCCTCAAGATAATCAAGGAAGCAATTGGTAAGATCCCTGCTGCCTCTGAGGATCCAGAGGAGCAAGCTGCATGTCACCACCCATCTGCTTGTCACAGCACCAGTGTTCAAGTGAAACGCAGTGTTGTCTGTGATGGCAGCTTTTTAAATTCTGACTTGACCTCAGACTGGAGCCTGTCTTCATTTTCAACGTTCACGTCTCGTGATGAACAAGACTTCAGAAACGGCCTGGCAGCATTGGATGCTAACATAGCTAGACTCCAGAAATCCTTAAGGACTGGTCTTCTGGAGAAATGAATTCAGAAGAAAGCTGATTGAGTGCTTCACCTTTTTAAGATTAGAATTTGGCTATATTGAGGGCATATTTTAAATTTCTGTAGAGAAATAATTTTTTACATTATTAATTATGTATGAAATAATAAATTGTATAAGTAGTAATTATACTGTTGGAATATTTTGATTCTTTGGAACATACAAAGACAAATCATCTAAGCTGGACGTGGTGGTGCTCACTTGTAATCCCAGCATTTGGGAGGCTGAGACCGGAGGCTCTGGGTTCGAGGTCAACCTCAGCTACTTAGTGAGGCCCTATTTCAAAATAAAGAATAAAAAATAGGACTGGGGGTATAGCTCGGAGGTAGAATGCACCTGAGTTCAATTCCCAGTACTGCAAAAAAAAAAAAAAAAAAAAAATCATCTTAAATTAACTATTGCTAAGAGAAGAAAGTTGTAGATAATTAGGATAGTATTATAATGTTTTAATTTAGTACTTAGCAATTAGAGTTTTACAAATTAACTAATTAGTTGCTTAACTAATTAGTGCAGGTTGAAAGAATGTTCTAGTTGTCCTAAAGAATAATAGGCAAGGGAATCTCTGGGAACAATTTTATATTCAAACTAGAGTTTCCTTTCTGTTTTATGATACTTGTTTGTTTCTAGTGACACTGTGTTTTTATATGGGATGCTCTGAGTTATCAGCCAGTGCTATTGGTGAGATGTATAAGCATTTCTTCTATGAGAAAAGGTGCCAGTTCCATCTCATTAAAAAAAAAAAGTTGGTAACATTCTTTTCTTTTTTTTTGTGGTACTAGGGATTGAACTCAGGGGCGTTCTACCTCCGAGCCAAACCCCGAGCCCTATTTTTTATTCTTTATTTTGAAACCGGGTCTCACTAAGTTGTGGAGTGCCTCACTAGGAAGCTGAGGCTGGCCGCGAACCCGGATCCTCCGGTCTCAACCTCCCGAATGCTGGGATTACAAGCATGCGCCACCACACCCGGCGATAACATTCATTTTTTTTTTTTAAATTTTTTATTGTAGTAATTCGTGCAATATAGCATACATCTTTGTTAAGTACAAGTTGTTAACAACATATTTGCACCCAATTCTCATTTGACCCCTTCCCCAATTCCCACCCCATTCCCTCCCCCTCCCTCCCCCTCATTCTTAATTAAACATAGGGTTTGTAAAATCCTTGGCATTTCACTTATTTTCATCCTAAATGCATGCTTTTAAAAAATAAAATCAGACTGATAAATGCCAACAGCTAAATTTTACTTTGAAAATTTGTTTTTTAAATAAATTGCTTGGGATTTTGACCTAACTTTGAACATGATGGAGTTTGTAAATCATGGTACTGGTTGTTATACTGGCTTTCTGAACAACTCCTCCCTCCTTGATCATTCAGCTAAGAACATTTTCTATTTTATAAATATTACAAACTATGTTTTCTCTTCAGCACTTCTTCACTGTCCAGAATCACCACTTTCCATGTGAACAGTACATTTTTAACTCCTAGAAAGCTGAATATTGTTCTGTCACTAACACTGAGTACACATCATCTACTTAGTGCAGTTGTGTTTAATTCTTGGACCAGCTTCTTTAGCATTAGAGAGTGTTCTGGTCCCAGAATTGCTTCTTGATGTTGTTTAAGGTATTAGTGCTACAACTTCTGAAGGACCCTACTCTTTGACATGTTCAGATTATACAGACAGATTTTTTTTTTTTAGGTATAAAAGTATTAAATGAGTTCTAAACTACCTTCATAGAATTGTTCATTAGTACTTAAATTGTATTACTTCCAACATTCATAAATCAATTTATTGACTACTTATTTGGAGGCAGTAGACCATGTCTCTTCAACATATGTTGAAACACAAAGCAATAATGCAAAGAAGAAAATTGTATCATCTTATTACTCCCAAATATCAACTATACTCATGTACAGAAGCAAATTCTGTGTGTATGTGGTATTGGAGATTGAACCTGGGGACATTCCACCTCTGAGCCACAACCCCAGCCCTTTTTAGTTTTTGTTTTGAAACAGGGTCTTGCTGTGTTACAGAGACTGGCCTCAAAGCTGTGATCCTCTTGTCTCAGCCTCTTAAATACTGGGATTACAGGCATGTGTCACGATGCCTGGCCAGAAGCAAATTCTTACAAGTATCATATGGTAACTGGGAGCACAGGGGAAAAACAAAATGTTTCTCCTACTATATGTACCCAACACAGATCACTTCTGTAATCCCAAAAAGTATGAGGATTTCTCCCCACCAGCAAGCAAACTAATCAGTTCTGCAGTGGACACTAGGAGGACAACCTGTAATCCAACTCATCTGATACTACCAAAAGTAGTCAGACCCAAGTTTGAAGTCTGAGTCCTACCAGAATGCTCCCGCTTTAAACACCAATCACAAGCCCTGTCTCTAGAAGCTTTGACTGACCATCTACAAATTGGAGTTCACACAACCCCCTTCTTAGATTTGATCAGTTTGCAAAAACAGCTCACAGAACTCAGAGTAACACATATACTCACTTATACAGGATATTTTAAAGGATAGAAATAAACAGATGAAGGCATACATAAGGCAATGTCTGGAAGGGTCGTAAGTCCAGGGGTTTCTATCACCATAGAGTTGGGGCGTGCCATCCTTGAAGCATGTGAATGAGTTCTTGTTCACCTTCCTGTAATTCTCCATGTGTTCAGCAGTCCAGAAGTTCTCTGAGCTTTGTCCAATTTTGAGGTTCTATTGAGAATTCTTTGCATAGCATGATTGAAGCATAAGCAACCATGTATAAATGTTGGACAAAACAGATATAATCTAATGCTAAAAGATGGAGTGGGGAAACCCAGCAGGGCTTGTCCGTTCAGATTCTTCTTGGCCTCTCTGGATGACATTCCTTCTTCCTGGATATGAGGCAGGACTGAAATGAGAAGCTTATCATTTACTATCAGACAAGGTAGGTGAGAGAATTTTTTTTTTTAATGGCCAATTCCAAGTCAGAAAGTTGGGGGAGGGGGTATAGTATATTTTTAGTTTCTATGATGTGCCTTAGGTAAGATAAATTTTAGTTTCTATGGCCTGCCATGGAGAGAAAAGGGAGCAGGACTGAAGAACCAAAGACATTCTTGATACGTATTTTCCCCCTTATTTCTACCACCCGTGGAATGTAGTAAATCTTCCAGAAATCTTTTCACTAACAGTGGCATTTTATGTTAAGTGCTTCACCTACATGGAAAGTAGGGCAGAGCTACAAAGCCTTTTTAGGTAGAAGGGCATGCGGCCAAATCTCAACTGGCCAAGTATATAACTAATGCTCACCTTGTGGGGTGATCCCTTCAGCTAAAGATTCATTCACTGAATGGAATGAAATGAAATGAAATGAAAGTTCTAGTATGTGCCAGTTAATATTACAGGCTCTGAAAATACAATGATCAAGACAGGCATTCTCAGTTCTCAGAGCTCCTACATCACCTTGGGACACAAAGGAACATAAAGTGGTTAAGTGCTGTGAAGAAAAATAAAGCAGGGAAAGAGGGTGAAGAGTGACAGAATTGGTGTAAGTTTTAATTATTAGGGTAAAAGGCCCCTTTTCAAAAATTACGTTTAGGGGTCCAGAATTTAAGCCTACCACTAGGTAAAGTTGGATTCTACTTGTGAGCTAACACCCCCCATAACCATTCAAATTATCAGTTTCTAGATTTCTGCTTAGACTTGTTTAAGCAAGTAGGTTCTAAGACTATATCATACTTTACAACACTGCAAAACCCCACATCTTTTCTCATTGTTTTAATATACCACTTGTAGAGAACTGAGCACAATTTTTATTTAAAGCAGTTGGCCTGAACTAGACTTCCCAGGGAATTACCAGAGATGGTAAGATTAGAGATTTCTGAAAGACTTATGAGTTGAATTCTCTTCTAGAGTGACGTCTACAACTGGTAAGACCCCAAGCACATAATGTATATTCTTTTTGCCTACACCACCCTTTTGTCCAGGCTCCTCCTGACAAGTTCTTATTCGTTCTTCAAACCCACAGTACTACTACTGTACTACTCTTGATGCTCACTCACATGTCAGCCTTTCTTACCTTGTACACTTCTGGAGGACAAGGACCAGGACTTAATCATTTTTTACTTTCTGTGGCACTTGGTAACTATCATATAGTAGGTATTTAATAACTATTGTTGAACTTGACCAAATTTCTGACAGTTAGCTAGGCTTCACTAGATTTTTTTTCTCCTGGTATTAATTTCCTGAAACAGATGATTGCTTTTTTATACCGATATAAGTTAGCATTAGCCTCCTTATAACTTATTCCTATTATCAATTTATAAAGCAGAATTCACTGGTTTAGGAACCATTTGTCCATTTGTGCACAATTGTTTGTGCTATGGAAAAGTTACAGTTTTTTAAATATTGGACTGAATTTTTTTTTTTTTTTTTTTTTTAGCCATAGCCATATCTCCAGGACAGAGTAATATATCTCATCAGCCTTCTTCATCAATTTGCGGGAGAGGTAAATGTAGACAAAGTATTTTAAAACTGAGTACTGTACAATCTGTGACTTTGGACAACATTTGAAAAGCCCTTGCCATCATCTTGCTTGTCCTTTTCTGATATCTTGGTAGAAATGAGCCATTTCCTCAAGGTTCTGACCAAATAAGTAATCAGCTGTCCCTAAAGGAAGAGCTCACACTTTACCACAAATGCAAAGTGCTTCTCCTTGAAGCCACTTCTACTTCTAAAGGCCATACAGAATGGGAATAAGAAAAATGGAACATGGAAACAAAACACTCAGACACTCATTCCAGGCTACATACCTAGTACCTTATACTAGACACTGTAATTCTCAGTCTACTTTCTTCATTATGTTGTCTTCCTGATGTTAGCTGAATTTATGACCACTTGAACCAGGGGAGCCCAAATATGTCACATGAACCCAGATCTATGCCATTTTGTCTAATATATCTAAGTATTGTCTAATAATAAAGAATCCCCTCTGGGATTTGTTGTCAGGATTAAATAACATGATAATACTTGGTAAGCTATAAACACTAACTAGGTTATAATGATTATTAATTATATCTAGTTGGTCTATGTATGTATGTGTATATGTATATATTCAACTAGACATCTAAGGTTTTACTTTTGTTTTATGAAAGACACACTTCTCAAAATCTGTTTAGCATGTGCCATAAAACTAGTGAAACAATTTTCCTACGTGCCACTTGGCCAGTTCCATTAAAAGTCATTATTGAAACTTATTAAAATAGATGGAGAAGATTACATGAGTTTTTCCCCCATTGGCACTGGCATTGAAAGTGAGTTCTGACATTTCCAGGACCCCAGCACTGTCTTCTGCTCAGGCCTTAGAGGAAGAGGGCTCCTTTCTCCATGGAGATCCCAAGGAGGCATGCAGAAGTATCACAGAATGTCCAGGAGAACTTGGTACCCTTTAGACAAAGAGACTTACACATTTGTTCAAATCCTTAATAGGGGATGTTGTCAGCAGTTAGTTGGGAACACAAGGTACATATTTTCATCCTACCATCCTTTTAAAATTATTCTGCTGTGAGATCTCTGCCCAGAGTAGGATATGAGACCAGAATCAAGTATTTTAAAAGTCAGTTGCTCCAAAAATAATCAGTACAAACCCTCTTGGAGTGTAGTAGTATGTGGCTTGGTGAAAAGAATAAAGAAAAAATAATCGTCAAACCCAGAGCCTTAACAGATGGAGAGAAAATTGAAAATTGGCCTTTTTTTTCTTTCATTTCCTATTTTTTTTTTTTTAGGAAGATGAGGCAAAAACTAGAGCAAGTTAATAAATACATATTTGAATAAATAGTTCTTCATCATGAGCTACATTCTACCACTTCACCCTTTCTTCCCCCACCACAAAACTAATGACCATTTTGTCACTTAGAAATGCAGTCCACTAAGCCGGGCGTGGTGGCGCACGCTTGTAATCCCACTACTTGGGAGGCTGAGACAGAAGAATTGCAGGTTCCCTGCCAGCCTTAGCTACTTAGTGAGGCCCTCTGCAACTTAGTGAGACCCTGTTTCAAAATAAAGAATAAAAAATAGGGCTGGGGGTTTAGTTTGGAGGTAGAATGCCCCTGGGTTCAATCCTCAGTACTGCAAAAAAAAAAAAAAGGAAAGAAATGCAGTCTTCTGTCGCCACTCCTTCCCTCTCCATATCCCAACCAGTCTAAGTTGGCTCAGATATTTGTTTTTTTTGTTTTTTTTTTTTGCGGTACTGGGGATTGAACTTAGGGACATTCTACCTCCGAGCTATACCCCCAGCCTTATTTTTTATTCTTTATTTTGAAACCGAGTCTCACTAAGTCTCGGAGTGCCTCACTAGGTAGCTGAGGCTGGCCTCGAACCCGGATCCTCCGGTTTCAGCCTCCCGAATGCTGGGATTACAAGCGTGCGCCAGATATTTGTAATAATGTGATAACTAAACACATAAAGCAACTCCTTTTAACCCTTAACATACCCAGAAAATGTATGAGGGTCTTATCCAAATTTACCCAAATTTTGAGAAAAGTTCATAGTAGTTATTGATTTTAATAAAACATTTAAAAGGTAATGTTACGCAAAGTCTGTAGGAAAGTTCATTTGAATAACAATGTATTAGAAGAGCAAGAGCAGTGGGTGGTCAGGAGCCCTTAACCTAGTGATTCTGTCTTCGTGTGCTATGTGATCATTCATTTACAATTTATTCTCTCCTATATGCTACATACTAAGCATTTAAAGATAAGAAAATGTGTCTTGAAGAGCCTCAAGCCCCATACCTGCCATATGAGGAGAGATGATCCCAAAGATTCCTCCAGTGCAAAAGGCCAAAGTTTCAAGAAGGCTCAACACCCAAGGAACTAGGCATGTAACTCTGATAATATACTCCCACGATTAAAGCATTTTAACTTTGGATTACTGTCTTTCTTTCATACACTTTATATTTTTTTCTGGCTGATGTTAATTTCAAAGTATCTTTGTCTAGTAACTCTCTGAGGATAAATATTAAATATTTTTATTTTATCCTCACAGTAAATGATAGAATGATAGTTTACATTGATTTTTTCTTTTTTCTTTTTTTCCTGTGCTGGGGATTGAACCCAGGGGTATTCTAATTCTGAGCTACACCCCCAGCCCTATTTTTTATTCTTTATTTTTGAATCAGGGTCTCACTAAGTTGCAGAGGGCCTCACTAAGTAGCTGAGGCTGGCCAGGAACCTGTGATCTCCCGTGTCAACTTCCCAAGTATTGGTATTATAAGCGTGCACCACCACGCCCAGTGGTACATAGATTTTTAATGTGAATATGGCAGTTTAAAGTTGTCCTTTTCCCCCTTTCCGTTCTAAAACACCAACAAAAAGAATACAAACTCCATTTGAGGGAGATCCCAAGACAGCTCTAAAACTAAGGCACAAAATAGCTGGAAGAACAGGCCAAAGCAGTAGTTATCAAAGAGGAATGCATATGAGAGGAAATGGGCTGCAGAGTACACTTGCAAAAGATTAAAGTGTGTACAAAGGGGAAAGTTTTAAATCCTTATTTTGCAACAATGGGAAGAGGATCCATGAGCTTTACATTGTGTGTGTGTGTGTGAGGGGGTACCATAGGTATCTATTGCCTTGTAGAGAAGTAAATACTAAAAATAATTCATAAAACTAAATATTAAGGAAAATTCTAGTCCTTTTTATAACCCTTCTATAAATAGCTGTTCCAGGAAAACCTTCCTTATCTGGTTAAAAAAAAAAAAATGAGTCATCAAGAAAGACAAGGAGAGTTTGGGCATGGTGGTGCACAGTTACTTGGGAGGCTGAGGCAGGAAGATCATAAGTTTGAGGCCTGCTTTGGCAACTGATACTCTGTCTCAAAATACATTTTTAAAAAAGAGCTAGACAGCAGTATAGCACTTGCTTAGCATATCTGAGGCCCCACGGTCAATCCCCAGTGAAGAAGAAGATGAGGAGGAGAAGGAGGAGTCGCTGAAGCAGAGGAGAAGCCCAGCAGAAGATCTATAATATGTTGAAGGAAAAAATATGAAAATAAAACTAAAAACGTTTATCAGAAAAATACTGCCATAGATTAGATAGAAATTATAACTAAATATTTGGCCATGGATTCTTATAATGAAATAGCTATTGAAATCAAAAGCACTGAGCAGAGAAGCATGAGCTTAGAGACAATGAGATAACAGGAGAAGATGAAGCAGGAGCTGACAGAACTTCAGAAAAACGAAAGCATCTCAAATGAAGGCAAAACAAAGAGAAAATAAATTTAAACATTACAGTTTGATATAAAATTTTAGATTTAAACTTGTTTTCCTTCAGCCCTTACTACACTGTTGTCTTCCAGCTCCCAGCATGACTATTAAGTCCATTATGGTTGGGTGTGGTGGCACATGCTTATAATCCCAGTACTTGAGAGGGAGACAAGAGGATCGCAGGTTTGAGGCCAGCGTCAGCAGCTTGGAGAAACCCTCAGCTACTTAGTGAGACCCTGTTTCAAAGTAGAAAATAAAATGGGACTAGGGGTGTAGCTCAGAGGTAGAATGTTCCTGGGTTCAATTTCCAGTACCAAAAAAAAAAAAAAAAAATCCACCATAGAGTAGATCCTTGATTCTTTGAGGGTGATATAATTTTCATCTCTAGAAGCCTCTACAATTTTCTTTGGTTCCGATTATCTTAAACTTTATATGTCACTATCACCATGAACGACATTATGATATGTAACTATAATGTACCAATAAAAGTATAAAAATAAATTTCTCTTTTCTATTCCTATTACATTTCTACTTCACATCTTTGTATATTTTAATTTTTATTTTTTCCATCTCTTTGCCCTTAACTTTTTATGGGGGAATTTCCCTGATCTGATCTTTCATCTCATTAATGCGTCCTTCAGCTGTATCTATTCTACTGATAAATTCACTTGTTGAGTGCTTGATTTTAGCTGTTACATTACTCACACAGTTTGTGCGTCCTACCACTTATTCCTGCTTTGTATTTCCAGTACTCTCCCTTATCTTGTTAAACGTTTATTACGTATATTTTAAATCCTCGTCTGTCTGGTCCATGGATTCTGCTTCCTTTAGCATAGACTGTTAAACATATGCACCTCATTTATATCATTTTTCATTGTGAGCTCATGTTACCTTGGGAGTTTTAGCTACCTAAACAGATAATGCATACCTGGGACAGAAAATGAAATCCAGACTCTTAGACTCCTTCTGATGAGCTGTGTGTGTGTGATGGGGGTGGGGGTTGTGACAGGAAATACTCCTGAGAGTGGTGACCTCCTCTGTTATTTTAGCCCGGGCTTGACCATTCTGTTTCCTGTATCTTTCCTGAGCTCTGTTTTTCTGGTTTGTTTCGTTTTGTTTTTTCCAAGAGCTTCCTCCCGTAGGGTCAAAACATTGATTTGTACCTGTTAGCTGTTCCCCATACCAGCCAGATGACAGCTGTGCCATAACATTATTCATGTATTCAGTGTCACTGGACTGGCAGTGTTCCTCTTCTGCCCCACAGAGGTAATGAGGTAAGCAGTAATTCACCCGGAACAATGTGGGGGAGAGAAGAAAAAAAGGATGTCCCCCTCAACCCATCCTTTGCCTGGTCATTATCTATTCTAAGCTGACATTTCCCATATACTCACTGACACCCAACCACTTCCTATCCTCCCAAAGCTTTCTTAGTGTTTCTACATTCTATTCTGTTATCCATTCTCTTGCCTGCCACTTGCGTGGCATTTTCGGGTGGATTCGGAAAGGAGGCCTGCACTCCATGTTCATTTGCCATCTTGTCCTCCCACTGCTGTGTAATGTTATATCTGGCACTCACTACATTCCCCTCTAACACCAATGGGTTTGTCTGGACTCTCTTCACTCTGTTTCATGTATTATTTGTCTCTGTACAACACCACAGTGTTCTAATTATTGCAGATTTACAACATCTTCATAACTGAAAGGGTGATCCCTTCAAAATTGTCTTATCTACTCAGGGTCCTTTACGCTTCTGTGTGAATTGTGGGACTGTTTAAATTCTATGAGAAATTATCTTCAGATTTAATTAGAGTCATCTTGAGCCGGGCGTGGTGGCACATGCTTGTAATCCCAGCATTCGGGAGGCTGAGACTGGAGGATCCGGGTTCGAGGCCAGCCTCAGCTACCTAGTGAGGCACTCCGCAACTTAATGAGACCCGGTTTCAAAATAAAGAATAAAAAATAGGACTGGGGGTGTAGCTCGGAGGTAGAATGCCTCTGAGTTCAATCCCCAGTACCACAAAAAAAAAAAGAATCATCTTGAATTTATAGGTTAGCTTGAAGAATTGCCATCTTTATTTTACTGAGACCTATAATTCATTAATATTGTATAATGCTCCATTTACTTACCCAATAAAGATCTTGTTAAACTTTTATAGGATTTATTCCCAAGTATCTTATTGATTTTTATTTCTATAGTAAATTGCAATGTTTTGTTTTATTTTGCTTTTGCTTTTTTCCCCACAATGAAATGCCTTTTTTCTTGGTGATATAAAAATAAATATGCAGCCAGGCATGGTGGTACATACCTATAATCCTAGTACTTGGGAGGCTGACACAGGAGGACCACAGGTTTGAGCTCAGCCTCAGTAACTCAGTGAGACTATGTTTCAAAAAATAAAATCAGTCTGGGAGTCTAGTGCTAGGGTAGAATGCCCTTGAGTTTAATCCCTAATACCACAAATAAATAAATACACATTGTATATAATGATAATTATGATATATAAATAAGAAATAAATCTCACCTGAAATTCCACCATCTCAAGACCAATAAGTTGATTATTCTTTTGAGCATTCTTTATATATACACATATACATATACAAGTAATTCTGCATATTCAGTCATATCATACTTTCTGTTTTTAATTAACACATATCCTCTTCACCTCTCCGTATTAGCCCCTTCCCCTCATCCCAGCCACATACCTCTAATCTATATTCAGAACCTAGTGTGTGACCTTTAATATTTTCTCCAAATCCATAAAATTCCACTTAGGACCATATATTTATACAGATATTAGAGGGCTGGTCATTGTTTTACAACAAATAGAATCATACTTTTCTATATTTTTATTTTCTCAGAATTACTGTTTTGGAAATCCCTCTTAGTGACTAGGAAGTAATCTAATATAGATCTAATTTCTTTTCAATGGCTACTTAATACTCCATGAAGTGGAGATATAATACACAATTTATTCAACCATTTTTTGCTCATTTGTAAATAAGTAGTTATTTTAAGTAGAAAGAAACATGATCTGAGGAGTTCAGGACTTAAAAATCATCAGAGGGGGACACATAGCAGGCTCTAAGCTGGACTTCCAGGTAGTCATTCCCACAACAACCCTACAGAACCTGCTCCCCAAGGAATGTGCTACTCCTGTCACAGCCCAGAAGTTGCTGTTCCAGCCTCTGGCTCCAGAATCAGAGTCTTACCTACAGCTTGGTGATCAGGAAGCTGCCACCAGAAGTTTTGGCTCCAGACCCATTGTGTCTGTATGACCTGTAGTAGTACATCTGATTGGTGAAATTAAATAAGAATCTAGAAGCCCAGCTTTGAGGGAAACTGATAAATATGTTTCTAGCTTCTCAGCTTCTAAAAAATAAACACACAAAGGGTTAACTAGAGGAGAGCAGGGCATCTACTAAATTTGCAGCTGAGAACACTCATTTTGGATTTCCCAAACTGTCACAATAAACATACTTGTCATATGCTCTCATGTGTTTCTACTTCTATTTCTAAGGAGTAAAGTTTCAGGAGCAGAATTGCTGGGTTAAAAGATACACACACACACACACACACACACACACACACGCAATAGTCACATTACTTTTTCATTTATGAGGTGGAATATGTCTTTAAAAAGCTTCCTCACCTTTGCAATTTAGTTACCTGATGATACAGTTTGTGTATATGTAAAGAAAAAAAAATGCTTCTTGCCATTACTTATCAGTTTTCAAAATAATGGATTGGTTCCCTAACATCCTTTGGTGGTGACTTGCTTTTTAAATGTCACTATGAAGTAATGGGTTAAAGTTACTTCATGTATTTCAATCACTGCAATTAAGGTTTTTATTGATTTTTAAACTATCCCATACATAAATTTTGCCATGGCTGTTTTATGTTTTAACCATGTGAATAGGTATCAGGTGATTTTTTTTTTGTTATATTCATTTTTATTTCCCTGATTTCTAGTGAATTTGAGCATATTCTAGTTTGTTGGGCTTTTTGTCACTATTCATCAGTGAATTGTTTGTATCCTTTGCACAATTTTCTATTCAGGTGTTGGCCATTGTCTTATCAATTTTAAGGATGTTTTGTATATATAGTACCCCAGGCATTTCCCAGGCATATTGATAGCTATTAACTTTGTTTATAGCTCCTTTTCTATACCAAAAAAGTTATTTGAATATGGTCATGTATGTCTGTCTTTTATAGTTCTTTAGCTCTTAGTAAGGAAAGTTTCCCCAAACCACACCTTGTACATGCAATCTCCTAGGTATTTCTCTTGTGTTTTTCTTTTATTTTTATTTGAACCTTTAATTCATCTGCATTTGTTTTTTAATATAGAGACAGATAATAATCCACTGCTTTTTTTTCAGTTGGGCAGTCAGTTGTGTCTTCATGTTTAAAAAAATTATATACTTTTCCCCATTGAATTATTACTTTGGCACACAAACATTTCTTATAGCCAACATAAGTATTAGTTGTTCACTATGTTCCACAAATATACTTCATATTTTCTTACCATTATCTTATTAATTTGAATTCACAAGCTTTCTAGTATGACTGATGCTACACATGATCTCTCTTCTTATATTTTTAAATAGTTTTATTAGTTATTATTTGATATTCTTCCTCTTTATGAACTTTAGAATCATTTAATCCCAAGAAAAGCTCTATTGGAATTCTAATTGGGACTATATTCAATTTATAAACTGAAATTTCTAGAATTGTTTTTTTATATTACCTTTTCTCCCAGGAACATGATATGACATTCAACTTATTCAAATCTTGTCTTATATCTTAATAGTTTTTTAAAAATATAGACCCTGAGTCTATTTTGTTAAATTTATTTGTAAGTTTGTCACTATTCATAATCTGAATAGATTTTTTTTTTTTTTTTTTTTTTTTTTTTGCGGTACTGGGGATTGAACTCAGGGGCATTCTATCTCCGAGCTACACCCCCCGCCCTATTTTTTTATTCTTTATTTTGAAACCGAGTCTCACTAAGTTGCGGAGTGCCTCACTAGGTAGCTGAGGCTGGCCGCGAACCCGGATCCTCCGGTCTCAGCCTCCCGAATGCTGGGATTACAAGCGTGCGCCACCACGCCCGGCCTGAATAGATTTTTTATTAGCAGCACAAATTGTTATATAAGCATAAGAAATTTCCAGACAAAATGTCCAATCACTGAAATTCATAACTAAATTAAAAGCTCCCTCTCATATTAATAGGAAGGAAAAGTGGATATGTACCTTTCCAAGACCATTTAAGTACAGTCTTGCTGAGTGCTAGGGGGAAGGACCAGAGGAGCCATGTAGAACCTACCCAGGGTTCTGATGTCCACAAACAAGAGAAGAATGTCCCAGCTCCAGGATAAAAAGGTCCCTCCTTTTTTTCCTGTTTTTTGTTTGTTTGTTGTTCTACTGGGGACCTCCAGCTTATTGAATGGTGCCTACCCACATTGAAAGGGGATCTTCTTTAATCAGAGGAAACGAGTTTATGTCAAGATGAGTAGCTAGGGAAGAGCCCAGATCCAGAGATTGGGTCTGCAGATATTTACAGAGGAGACTTCCATTAACAGAGAGAGATGTATATTGAGAAAAATCATTCTGTCAACAAGTAGTGTGGATTATGGATCAGAGGGGCAAGGCTGATGGCAGGAAGCCCAGTTTAAAGGCTACCACAATAGCCTAAGGGACAGCTAGGATCAGTGGTGCCAGTGAGAACTGCAGGAAGAGAGGATTTGTCATCTGCATAGGTAGGAAATCCTGCAGGCAACTGAGAAGGCAAAAGGAATGAGGCAATCCAGGCAAGTCTCAGAGGCCTGGGTCTCAGCTCACAGTCTCCCAACTGGTACTGAATAAAAACCACATAGGTAGAGGTTACCGAAAAAGAGGTAGCATAGCAAAATGGAAAGAATATTAATCTACTGGGAGCCACAGTACTGAGTTTGGCATGGTGTAATTGAGTAATTGATGCTCCAAAGAAAAGTAGTCACCACTTGTCAACTTGTGCATTGAACATCCTGTATCTTTTCATTCAACCCTCAAAGCAACCCTACAAAGTGGATGGGGTTTATCTCATTTTTAACAATTAGCAAATTAAGTCCAAGGCCAGCTGGTTAATGACAAAGCTTCAGTACAAACCAAGTGGCTGATTCAGAAGATCTTGCCTCTATACTATACTTCCTCCACACAAAGAATTTGAGGTAGAGATACATGACTTACTCTCTACCCTCCACTTCCCCTTCTGCCAAAGAAAGACTTTTTCATAGATATTATCATCCAGTTATAGATTTTCATTATGCAGAAAATTGAGTTTACAGAATTTATGTAAATCAGAGGCCTTACATATAAAATACCCCAGATTTGCTTTATACAATAGACAGATTTTTCAGCAATGGCTTGTAAGTGCTCACTCTGTAAATGTGGTCTTTGCTGTGCTGGATTTTCACAGCTCCCAGCCCCATCACCATCATCTTTCTAAAGCAAACCTCACGTGGTGTGTTGGTGGTAGGGGGCTGGTGAGGGAAGGAAGGAAGAAGTGGAGGAGGAGGAGGGGGGGGAGGAAAGGGGGAGGGAGGTAAAAGGTTAAATAGAATGTAATCACTTGAGTTCATATTTATTCATTTAAACTTGTTGATATTCTTTCGGACTATTTAAAACAGGGGTAGATTTAAATTTCTGCAAGACTTACACATCATGGAGGAAAACAGAACTGCTCAGAATGAGCAAGGTGCAGGAGACCTGAGTCCTGGTGCAGTCCCCACTCCCTCACCCCACCGCCTTCTGGACATCCTGGGGTGAGAAGCTGTCAAAGACTACTAGAATCTTATCAAAAGGCCCCCAGGGACTTGTCAAAGCGGTTCCTCCAGGTCAAAGGTGGGGCAGGTTGAGCTTTAATTAGGATTAGAATTGTAGTAGACCTAAACCCACCTAATATTTAAATGTAGTCTGAAGAGTTGCATAGTTAAGTTCTGGTTCCAACTTTCTGGAGTTTGTCTTCTTTTTTGATGATCTCTGTTTGCCTTTTATAGCCTCTTCCCCTCTTCTCCCCCTCTATTGACTTACCTAGATCTGCAGGCCTCTCAGTTAAGTAGATTTAGATTATACTTGCACATTTAAGAGTTAACAGCAACTGCAAGTTATGCACTGCTGTTAGCCAGTTACATGACGTACCTCCCTGAACCCTCCCATTCCTTCGAAGCTTTTATATCCCCATTTTAGAGATAAGAAAACCTTATTAGAGAAATTAACTTTGCCTAAACTATGAAAATAAAGGATAGGGTTCTCAATTCCAGAGCTCTCATTTTTAAGAACTATGTTGTCCTGCCTAAATTTTTTCTCTTCCCCCTCCTCCCCCTCTTCCCCTTCTCTCCTTCCTCCCCTTCCTCCTCCTTCTCTCCCTCCTTACCTTCCCCCTCTTCTTCCTCCTCTTTGTGGTGCTGGAACCCAGGATCTGGCACAGCTAGTAGGTCTACTACTGAGCTACACTCCAGCCCTTTTTATTTTGAGACCGGGTCTCCCTAAACTGTACAGGCTAGCCTTGAATTTGTGATCTTCCTGCCTCAGCCTCCTGAGCAGCTGGGATTACAGGTGTGCACCACCATGCCCAGCTTGCATGTAACATTTCTAATTTTGAAAGTGAGCAAGTCTTTCACATACTTTGTCCCCCAACCCCTAGTTGTATCCATTTAGGGAAGACTTACTTGGTCCTTGGCCCGTTGTTTTGGACACTTATGGGAAAGGGAAAGGAAATTAATTTTAAAGCGTACACTGCATTTTTTCTTTATTTTGAAACAGGGTCTCATTAAGTTGCAGAGAGCTTCACTAAGTAGCTGAGGCTGGCCTCGAACCGGATCCTCCGGTCTCAGCCTCCCAAGTACTGGGATTACAAGTGTGCGCCACCACGCCCGGTTTACACTGCATTTTTTCTAGGGAGCGATCCTCTTTCGTCCTGGTTTTCCAAGGGAAAATGCAAAAATAAAATAAAACTGCGGTTGCTCCCTAGTCCTGCACACCAGGAGGAACTGGGGCGGCGCAGGACAGCGCGGCTGAACCCGGCTCTGCGCTGGGTTGCACTGGGATCGTCCGCTTTCTACTCCCAGGCAGAGCGCGGTGGGCGTGGCGGGAGGGCGGCCGGTCCATTCCCCGAGCCCCATGCAAATAACATGTAAATTAGCGCGTGTGAGTTGCAGGAGGCAGTTGAGCCCGGACCTGAAGTGCCGAGCTCTTCCTCGCTTGCACCGCGCGTCCGCCCAGCGCTTGGCCACTTGCTCTCTCGCACGCAGGGTTGCTCACCCCTGCCCTGCCTTGCCCTGCCAGGTCCAGGACGCGCCTGCCCTGCACCCAGCGCCACCCGGTCCGCACCCGGGGCTCAGTGAGCACCGATCCCGCTCTGCCCGCCTGCGGCCGGGGCGCCCTCAGAGCGCCGGTGCCTCGCTCGCTGACCGCCTCCGCCGCGCGGGTGAGTGAGCCCGCCCCACGCTTTTGTCCTGGCGATCCCCGGAGAGTCACCCCGAGGGGCGGGCTTGGGGGGGCCGGGACCCTCCCAAAGCCGACGCCCCCACCGCCCGACTCCCCTGTTGGAGAGGGCCTCTTAGATGCGGCTAGGAGTTGGGGGGACAGCCCCAATGACACCAGCCAGCTCCTGTTTTCTCTGCGGGAGGCGAGGTGCTTGGAGACAGCGATGTGATAGTCTCAGTAGGAATCATCCGAAAGGGGGGGGCCTTTGGTTTGACGTGTGCGAATCACTGCTAGCCCCTAAGGAAGAGAAGAGGGCTCGTTTCCCAGTCCCCTGCCGCTTTCTGGTCGCAAGAGCGGGGCGCCATGAGAAGGTCCTCCCTGCCCAAAAGTGATATGGAAAGATGGGGCAGTGGAGGTGGAGGTCTTTGCAGATTTGCTCCTACTCCGTAGTCCTCACGCATGCCCCTGGCCAGAGCGTTCGGTGGTTGAGGTAGAGCCCCTGGCCCAAAGAACTGAATTTCTAGGATTGATATTGCAGATGCGAAAAATGGGTCGTTGGGGAGAGTTTCTAGGATTTTTTTTAAACACTTGCTGTATCATAAATTGAAGGAAAAAGGGTCTAGAGGGAATAGAAGCAACCACTGTGATTCAGGATGGAGGGGGGGGGGGGACACCTGGGCAGTGGACATGATGCCAGAGCTCAGGGCACTGTTTTTTGTTTGTTTTTTTTTTTTTTTACGATCCCTTCTCGCCTCACATTTAGAGAGCAGGACATATGCAATGTCCCCTTGCCCCAGACCTCCTGAGCCTGCTGGAGAGCGGCTTCCCACTGAAGTAAGGCTGTGTTCTTCCCTGGCCTGGTGGAATCATTTTAAAAGTCAAATTGCACAACTTCTCAATAAATTATTTCCAAGTGGGGAGCTTGAGAGGACCATTTAAGGACACCCCTCACTTCAAAGCATTAGGTATTCACAGTGTACATCTCTAGGGGAAATGTAGGTGCTTCTGGTAACCTTACTGGGTTCCTAAAAGGCATTTGCAGTTCTAGTAGAATCATTTCTGGTTTCCTCACTTTCTTTCTTTCTGCTCTAGCACCTCCTTTCTCTTAAATTCTTAACCTTCCCTTCTCTCTTCTGTGGTCCTGAGTCTTTCCCCCTCCCTGCACACAGCTGGGATTGTGGAGGGTGTGTTGTTGGCACCACTGTGAACATGGAACCTTCCCTCCTATGCCCAGGGTGAGGTTGCCCCATTTCTCCCACCTTCAGTGGCAAGAGCCAGGAGCCAGGACAGGTAGGAGCCTGGCCTGAGCAGTTGGTTCTGGGTGGGGATTGGTGGGGCTCTGGACACTGGGTTGGGTAGTGTGCACTCTGGGAACATGCACAGGAGCCTTTTTGCCAAGGTGGACAGGTCTGTCCCCTCATTTACTGATCTTATGAAAGGATGATGGTCCTCTTACACCTCTAAGCATGAGCTTGGAGAACCATCCACTGATTTGCTGGCCCACTGTTTCTTGTTCAGTTTCTTTTGTGCAATATCTGGCCAGTTGAGGAGGAGGATAGCTGGGGGCCTTAGAAGAGCTTTTATTTGTGTGAGGTTTGCTGACCCCTTCAGCAAGAGACTTTCCCCCAGGGCCAGATCTTAGGGAAAAGATACAGAGCAGACTAGACCCTTGGGAAGTTTCCAATCTAACTGGTAAGGCCAGGTAGACCTATCTGCTTCCTGGAACATAGTAGACAGACAGGTGCTGTCACTACAGAGCAGGGGCTCCTGGTTGGTGGGTGAGTGAGGAAGAGTACTCTGAGAAGGCTTGTTCAAGAAGGTAGCTGGTCCTAGGTGGTGCAGAGAGGAGAGAGGTCTTTGCAGGGTCCAAGGCAGGGAAGGGATCTTGGTCCCAGCTGGGGCAGTCTTCCCCAACCTCAGAGGTATGCAGAGGCATTAGGATCACTGTGGACTCAGTGTTTATGAGAATTAACCCCTTCTCTGTTCCTCAAAATATAAGATGAGCAGCTAGGCATGGTGGTGCATGCCTGTAGTCCCAGCTACTCAGGAGGCTAAGGCAAAAGGATCACTTGAGTCCAAGAGTGTGTATATATATATATATATACACACACACACACACATATATACAGAGAGAGAGAGAGAGAGAGAGAGAGAGAGAGAGAGAGAGAGAGAGACTAAAGTCTGTGAAAGTAGTTGGTTTATTGTGTCTCTGGCTTTTTAGAGCTTGATAAGGATGGGATTTGGAGGTAGAGGTCCAGAGCCCTCACGAATGTGAGGTCTCTTTTAGTATCTTTTTGAGAATAACACTTGCTATTCTGGAAAAATTTGCTAAGGCCACTTGGAAGCCCAGCTGCTCCTTCTCCAACTGAAACCAACACACAGGTTGGGAATGTGTTCATTCTTTTTGTTGTTGTCCGTTCTTGTTGTTGTTTTTGTTTGTCTCTTTGTTTTTGCAGCACTAGGGATTGGACCCAGGGGTGTTCTACATCTGAATTTCACCCCCAGCCCTATTTTTGAAACTGGGTCTCACTTAGTTTCTGTACACTGCTGGCCTCGAACCTATTCGAGGTATGGGGGCTTAGAATCAAGGACGCACTAAGCAGTAGTCCAGAGTGAGGACAGTGCTGTCACTGCAGTGAGCTCTCAGGCCATGTGACTTCTATCCCTTCCCTTGGCTCCCCAGCCTCCTGTCCCACAGGCACAGAGAGGTGACATGCTGGGCAGCAGCCGCTGCACAAGCCACACCCCTCCCTCCTGTGCCATTCTGCAGATGAATTCTCTTTATTCTTTCTTGAGTTTCAGCTGCACCCTCCTCTGTTTGTTTGAAGCCAGCAGGCTGAGCAAATGCAGTTCTCCTTATACACTCAGGGTGGACGGACCTCAGGATTTGCCACTACAGGCCAGCAGGTGCAACCCTTCTGCCTTGGTGCATGCACCTGGGGTGCCAGGGCTGCAGCCTCTGTAAAATTTGCTGCAACAGCCAGCCCAGTGGGGCAGGGGTAGGGGCAGGGCCAGCAAGAATTGCTCCTTGTTTGAAGCTGGACCTCCAGATGCTCACATGACCTTTTTTCACTGCTGTTCCTGGGTGTCTGAGGGTGAATGCTCACAATGGGCACCCCACTAGGGAGCTGTGGGAATTTTTGTGTAGATTCTGCTTCTCAAATTTCCCAGTGTTGTCCCATCCCCCACTGTTGGTACCTCTGAGCCCTCCCTTTCTGCCCAACCCTGCTCCCTGCCTGGATCTTGAGTGCAGAGCCCTCTGGAGACAGAAAATCCCTCTGGGACAAAAGAAAAGGGATGAGGAGAGGATTTCCTTTTCTTTCAGATCTGCATCTTGATGTCTTGATGCCTGCCCCCCCCCCTGGCTCTGGGCCCTCAGATCTGATACTAATTTGTTAATCCAGGATCTTATAAGTTATTTCCCATTAGTTATTTCTCCTTTAGGAACCAGATGCCAACAATTTTGGGCTTTCATAGGTGAGGATGTGTTTATCTTTTTTTGTTTTCAGAGCACTGAGGATTCCCAGTAGAGTAGCCCTTCCTCAGATGCTTGGCAGGAGGAAACAGCAGAATAGAAGGTGAATGCAGGTATTAGGGTATTAAGTATGGGTCCAGATCCATCCTGTTTGCTCACTGGTTGGGTGTTCTTGGGCATGGACTAACCTCTGTGAGCTGACTTCAGTTCCCTCCTCTGACCATGGGAGTGGTTATAAATTATATGAATATAAAAGGAAGCACAAAACAAGGAGTAGCTATTACTATATGTATGGAGTAGTGTTCTCTATGTCTGTGGAATGACCTGTAAATCAGCCAGCAAACATAATTAGGTACCTACTTTCTATCCACCCCTGGGGAGGATTATAAAGCAAAGGTTGTATGCCCAAGAGACTTCGAGTCTATATGGGGAAACAGCTAACATGTATGAAGTAATTAGAAAACAGGAACAACACATCATTTCCAAGTTCTGTGGTACATACTCAATTAAGAGAATTAAGGGTGGGCCCTGGCCGTGAGAGAGGAGGATGGGATGCCTGGGGGCAGTGTTGAAGGTTCTCAGTCCCTCCTGAATGGGAACCCTTTGGCTCTGGAGCATGCTCCCAACCATCCATGTCTGCTTGTTCTGAGATTTATTTTGGTGGTGGTTTTCATTTCTGGGCTTGTTTTCTGTCTGCTGCCCAGAGTATTCCTGGAATGGATTTGTTTTAATTTTATGCTGAATCGAAAATAATGAGAAGCAACTCTGTCCAGAGTGAAAGCTCAGCCTCATAGAAGACTTGCAGATTTCTGGAACTTTGTGGCTCATTTATTGGGGCTCACTTCCTGGTTCTGGAGTTGCAGGGCATTAGGAGGCAGTAGACCCACATGACCATTGCATTGAACTGAGGAGGAAACTCTGGCAAGAGAAGCTGAGTGTTAGATCAGAATCAGCCAGAGTTCTTACCACGCTTTCTACCCTGGTGGAGGGGGATGATGGGGTGGCAAGGTGAAAGGCCTGAGTCAGGCTAGACGAATGGATGCAAATTGGCTCTACTGCCTGCTCCACTTGGCTGTCTAGAGTCCTTGAGGGTGGTCTGTCCTCTTTAGTATAAGGGTGCCATGAGACAGTGTCCCTTCCTTTTTTTTTTTTGGTCCCACTCTGTAACCACTGCCCTCTGTCTCCTTCAGGACCCTTGGGTACCTAGTATCTGTCCACACATTCCACCCACCCCTAAAGTCCCAGCTCCCAGCCCACTTAATATCCAGACTCAAATCCTGTGGCTGACACTGTATTGTGGGCAGCCTTGGCCCTGGAAAGCACCATCCTTCACAGGCATCCTCTCCCTGACAAACATTTCCATGCTCTACTGTCCCCTCTGATCCTGGCAGGAGTGCCAAGAGCCTTTCCTGGGGCTGCACGAGGTGGAAGATCTTCCTAGGCTGTGTGAAAAACTAGGAAGAGGCCCTGACACTATCTCCTACTGCTTGAGTTCGTCTCTCCAGGTCTCTGCTTGTGCAGCTGTGAGGAGAGGAGCTGCTCTTTACTTAGCTGATGAGGCTATGGGCAAAGGAACTAGTGACTGGTCAGCTTTACAAGTGATGCAGTTTTAAGGTGCCACGTCACTAGACCGTGATCTCCTGGTGGTCAAAGGCTGTGTCCTTATATATTGCCTGGTACATGACACACAACAGGTGCTCAGTACATCCGAGTCGCAAGAACAGGTTAATGGGGTTCATGGAAGTGCTCTAGAAAAGATTCTAGGAGACTTGCTACCTGCTGCTCCATGAGAAAGCACTTTCCACTCACTTTCTCTAGGGCTAGGTAGAACCTCGCCTCATTTCTCTCCAGAGATTTATGTATTTTTTCAGCAAAGTACTGACTCCAATCACAGAACAGATCTAAAACAGGTCTGTTTCTAACCTGCCCCATTACCCAAGCTCAAGTTCCCACTTGATATTTTCCTATTTCTGTCCACAGAATGATCATCTCTGTAATGTTGGTTGCTAACCTTGTGGAAATCTGTGTGCTCAGGAGGAGGCAGCCAGTCTTTTCAGAGTGTGCTGCAGGAACACAGTCCTCACCCTGCAGCTTGCTTCTGGTTACTACCAAAAGCTCTGTGGTTTCAGTAGTGACTGTGGTGTGCATGATGCATTTAATGCAGTCACTACTGATTGTGCCTGATGGTATTTCAGCCCAGGGTGTTTTAGGAGATTTTTGTTGCAACCACTTAGGGGCTCAGCTCCTCCCTGTGGGCGATCTGGTTTTCCCAGACAGAGAAGCCCTTGGCTGTACTTTCATACTGCCATTCCTCCTGACCAGACCTTCACTAGCTCAAATGTGGAGTATTAACCATGGCCTCTCTTTGGCCCAAGCACATTGTCCACTTGATTGCTTTGTTAATCTCAAAGCGCAGTCTATGTAATTCACCTTCAGAAACCTCTGGTGACTCTGTTTCTCAGAGAACACCTGAACCCAAAGTTTAGGGGGTGCCATAATCAGATTCTAAGCCCAATCTCACAGCAGCCCCCCACGGCTGGAGCCCACAGTAACCAGACATGTCCCTGCCTCTCTGACTTAAACTATGAGCTCACTGTCTCCTGGAATACTATTCACTTGCCTCTTCAAAAAGTTCTTCCATCCTTAAATATTTGTTCAGGGAATTAGTTGAGTTCTTAATACTTGTCATTCCCCTCAAATGGAAGCTATTTCTGACCTCTTCAGCCTCAACTACTACAGCAGTTTGTCCCTTTAAAATTCTTCTTAAGGTGACAAGTTGTTCTGGTTTGGGTACACAATGTCCCCCAGAGAAGCTCATGTGCTGGCAATGCAGAAATAATTGAACCAGGTGAAATAATTGAGCCAGGGTTGTAACTTCATTAGTGATTAATGCATTTGATGGATTAGTAATTTGAACAGACCCATTGGGTGATAACTGCAGGCAGTAGGGTGTGTCTGGAAGAGGTAGGTTACTGGGAGCACAGCCTTAGGGACTATTTCTGTCCTTGGTCCCCCCCATGCCCATCCTGACTGCCCCAGCAGCTTTCCTCTGCCACACCCTACCACCATGTTTCTGCCCTGGAGTCAACCAACCATGGACTGAACTTCTCAACCATGAGCCAAATGAACCTTTCCTCCTCTGTGTTGTTCTTGTCAGGTATCTTGGTCACAGCAATGAAAAGCTAACTAATATACAAGTCAAATATTATGGAATGTTTTAAATTTTTAGGTTTTTTTCCATGCTAAAATTTAAATCTATAACTACATTGAGAAAACTTCAAGGGAGGGGCATGCTGGATGTGCCTATTACTTCATAGTACTGCTTCCAGAACTGGCTTGTAACAAAATCCCTTCAGTAGTCTAGTTTGAGAAATAATCCTTATCTTTACCTGCCCAGTCCTGAGCCAGGACTACCTTGATAGAGTTGGGTTTTTAACATGAAAATAGCCATAGAGAATATGTAAATGAATAGGGATGAATGTGCTTCAATAAAACCTTATTTACAAAAATAGCAACATGACCCATTGTTTGCCTACCTCTGCTTTTGCCTGTTAACATGGTGAATTACATTGATTTATTTTCAACTGTTGAGCTAGGTAAATTGCATTCTTAAGATGAACTTCCCTTGGTTTAGAGTGTCCGGCCCAGTTTGTTTCTGTTTTTGCTGTCACGGTGTTGAGAGCATCTTGGGGCAGGGCGGCGTAACAGCACCACCTGTGTCTCTCATCGAGCACATAGCCGAAGGCTCGTGAGCATGTGTGGCTGGTTGGACACCTCTACTGTGACTTTGGGCACGGGTCCCCTCAGGAGCTGACAGGACAGGGAGTTTGTGTGGAGGAGTTGGGCCCAAGTGCCGTCACTGCAATCCTGGCAGATCTTTCATTTTAGAGACTATTTTGGAAATGAGACTCAAGTTTTGTCTGTGGGCTCTGCCTTCTAATTTATGCTCTCTTTTTCCTGAGGGTTGTGGTCAGCACCATGGCTGCCAGGCCCAGGAACTTAGGCCTCCGGGTGCCGGCCCCAGGCTGGTGTCCCAAAAGGGCTTCTCTGGCTGCTTTCCAGGACTGAGGCTCCTGTTTACCCAGGGGTGTGCTGTGTGTGGGAGGAGGTGATACAGGAGGGGCCAGCCCTGTCTGGCTTCCACCAGCCCTGAATGACCTCCACCTCTGTGGAGTGTGGACCAGACAGAGCTAAGGTGACAGGGCTTACCAAACAGATTCTGCACAGGTGAACTGTATCATCCACCTCATTGATTGGGAGGACTGGATGGGAATTGATGGGAAGGTGCTGGGACTTACAGATTTGGGTTTAGATTTGGGGAAGATTGCAGACTCTCAGCAACTTAGTCAACCTAGTAAGACCCTGTTTCAAAACAAAAAATTAAAAAAGGGCTGGGAGTATAGCTCAGTGGTAGAATGCCCCTGAGTTCAGTCCCCAGTATCACAAAATCAATAAATAATAAATAAATCCAGCTCAACAGCTTATTTATTGGGTGAACCTGGGCATATTTGTAAGTTCACTACTTTGAACTTTAGTTCACCCACTCGTAAAATGGAGATGGTCACCACCTCAGGGCATTGCCATGAGGATTATGTTAACTGCCCCTACCCCTCCTGGGCTAGGGGAGGTGAGGGGAGTGGTGGACCAGAGTCTATAGAGAAGTACAAAGCCAACTGGCAAGCCGATGGGAAAGGAGACTAGTGCTATCGTTTGAATCTTGAATGTCTCTCAAAGGCCCATGTGTAAAAGGGTTGACCCCAGGGTGATGCTGTTGGGAGTTGGAGAAATCTTTAACAGGTGGGTCTGGGGAAGGTTTTTAGGTCATTGTGAGTATGCCCTTGAAGGGGATTGTGGAACCCCAGCCCCTTCTTCCTTTCTTTCTTTCTCACCAAGAGGTGAGCAGTTTTACTTCCCCACATGCTTCTGCCACGATGTGCTGCCTCACAGGCCCAAAGTAATGGGAACAGCTAATTATAAACTGGAATCTTTAAAACTGTGAGCCAAAGTAAACCTTTTCTCTTTTTGGCTGATTTGGCTGATTACCTCAAGTATTGTGTTATAGTAAAAGAGACCTGGCTAACACAATTAAGATGTGGGAAGGGAGTGGCAGTCACTTTCTTCATCCTTGGATGATTTTGGACCGA